>JAQMRL010000012.1:25211237-25315763 GCA_035578175.1 Catonia carolina
TACATATATGAAGTAGAAACTTTTCTCGCACGTAGAATGAATCTTACATCTAATTAAAAGCATATAGATCTCGATTCTGCCCATAACAGACAGGTAGAGTGTCAAATTATTTACACTCAATCTGTTCGTTCCAGGGCTAAAATAAATAGTTCTGTTTCTTATCACATGGTCAGCCAATTAAATGACTGAATCATTTAACAACAGAAGAGGTAGAGGTGTAAAAGACACTAATCAGAGTTATCTCCTCTGAAAGTAATGAATTTTATTATACAGCCAGACCCTGTGGTGAATGAAGTGAAGGTGTCATTTGCAGAGTGGAAAATATGTCCTTTTCAGAGGGCCCGGCATGCTGATAAGCATACTTTTTCCACTCAGTGAGGAAGGCAATGGTAAACCACCTCACTCCTCGTTTTACTTAGTAAAACCTCTACAGGTTCAATCCAGCCTTTTGGCTGATGACCTAAACAACAACAGATCTCGATTGCAGGTTAATCCTCTTTTTTTTATTTCTAGCATATATTCTAATTTCTTCATAACACTAACGTACAAAATAAATACACTGACCTTTTTTTTAAATCGATTATAAAAATACTAATCATATAGGCTATACATTAATTAGTTTGTAATATTAACAGGTAATAATAATTGGGGTATTTATTTTAAACGTTAACCCTTTATAGGCTTTGGTATGTTAACTTACCACTGGCAATAAGGTAAATTTTATTTAAAAATAAGCTATGCAGTTGAACCTTATTGGCATTTTATGGTGTTGTAGATGTTCTGTGTTAAGTAGGCTATCCACATTTTGAAATCAGCGCGCTGCGACCATTTTTTTATGATTTGCAAGAATGTGGTAACGATTCATAATAGCGTACACTACCGTTTTTTTTTGTTGTTACTTTGTGTAGTACTTAGAAAATTCTAGTTTGTTACGGGAAAGCAAGCGATTATGCTAATATAAAGTTAAGATAAGTTATTCTACTCATCATTTTGTTATATATAGTACTACAAATTGTTTTAATAAGCATTTTACCACTAAACATTATATGATTTCCATTTCAATAAACGTTCCTTGGTAAGTATACTAACCAGGGCTTAGCATCAAAAAAAAAAGAAATAACTTACTGTTCTGACACTAGAAATACATTATTCAAGTCCCTGTACATAAAAATTTCACATTTCACAACATATATATTTTTCCTCCGTACTGCTGCCGTATATAGGGTTAACTTATTTATTTTTTGAAAAAGTGACTTAATTTCTGTTGTTTTTGTATTTGAATAAGGTATTAAGTTCATAAAAAATGTTTCACATTTATTTAAATATTCATAAATACAGCCAGTTACTTAATACAAGTTCAATTAAGGTACGGAAATCACAAGAATCTGCATTAAAGCTGGCCGAGAACTCCAAAATAGAGTACAAAACAATAGAAGTAAAAATTATTGTATGTTACTATGTGCAGTATGTCACTATTTCCTTATATCGAGAAACAGATTCGTTAAATAAAGGTTAATTTACAGGTAAGTTAATATGTCACGGTGCCATTAAAAAAATCGGTAAATCGAGGTTTTCAAAATATCGAGGTTTGGTGTTATCAAAGTTCCACTGTATATCATAGAAGGGTATACAGAAACACAAAATCCAGAAAACATTAAAAATAGTAAAAAACTTAATCACAACAGAATAGGCTACAAGATATGACGATAAGAGCCAATATCCCGACTGCACACTTTCCAGGTAGAAATGCTAATCACAGCAATACACTTTTTTCAAGTAACAATAATGTGACACTTACATATAAGATCCGTTTCGGGATCTGGCTGAATTAAATAATTAACACACTAACACACTAAAGATTAAAATTACAAGTTTTTATTACAACTAAGAATTACAATAAAATAAGTGACTAAAATCTACAAGTATATTACAATTAAATTATTTAATAAATAAAGTAATTTATAATTAACAAATACAAAAAAATTTAACCAATTTACTTAATATTACTTACAAAATACAGAATGAACTTTAAACAATACAGAGTAACGTTGACCTTTCCTTACGTAACCGTTAAGCACTATATGATTCGCTTACTCAAACACAGACAAATCGAGACTGAGACTAGACCGTAAACAAACCGGTGCTTATATAGGTGGGCTAATGGAGAGTTCGAGAAAAGACAGAGATTTTCGATATAATAATAAAATACAGAATCCTTCTGACGGCTTCTGATAAATCGTAACAACTGTAAACAAATTTTAATTGAATAGAAGGTGTTACGAAAAAGCCTCTTAATACCCGTACAACAACAAACCTGTACTACTTGTACTATAAAAGATCATTTGTATTACACATAATATTTCTAACTATTTCTCGGTACCAGGTTTTACCTAATTATCTCATGTTAACCATGTCTAGACTAACGTTACAGTATTATTTGTATAGATAACATTTACGCAACGTGCAGTGGCTAAAAACGAACAGTTTATTAGAATAACAATTAAGAAAAATAAGGTTTAAGAAAATTATTATCCGTCCTACGAGTAGTTGAGACGCTAGAGTTTTCTGGCTAGACAAGGTCCGATTGGTTATTTGTTAAGAAGTAAAATAAGAGTATTAGCCATAAAATTTAATTAACCCTAGAACGGCCAAGCTCCCGCGCGTAACATGGATTGCCAAGAGGGGCGGTTCCTTGAACCCACGGATCAATTCCTCGAATTCCTCTAATTACTTGGGTTTGGTAGGTTGTGGGTTTGGTAAATCAATAAATCATAATTTCTTTTAGTAAAAAATATATATTTGTATAATACAATATAAAAATTATTGTTATACAATGTTGTTGTTGTTTTTTTAGGTCAACAGCCGAAAGGCTGGTAAGAAACTTAGAGGTTACACTAAATAAAAACGAGGGAGAGGTGGTTCATTATTGCCTTCCTCACCGAGGTGAAACAGTATGCTCATCAGCATACCCGGTCTGCGAAAAACATCTAGTTTCCACTCTGAAAAAAACACCTTCGCTTCATTTACCACAGAGTTTGGCTGTATAGTCAAATTACTCGCAGAGGAGATAGCTCTGACTAGTGTCTTTCACACCTTTACCTCTTCTGTTTTTAAACATTTCAGTCGTCTAATTCCCTGACTACGTGATAAAAATACAGAACTATTTTTTGTAGCCCTGGTTCCAACAGAAAAAGTACAATTAATTTAACACTCCAATTGTCCGTTATGGATAATAACTATACAGTATTTATTATACATAGGTATGTTTCAATAATATTTTCATTAAAAAAGGTTATTTAAAAAAAAGTTAATCTGTGATGCTGTTTACAGCAGAGCATTCATAGCAAAATATTTTTTTTTTTTGTTAACGTTTATTGCAAACACGTTTTTTTATAAATTTTTCACAATATTGCTTTACTTTCGATAGATTTGAATATTTAATTTTTTTTGGCAGATACATCTCGTGACCACGACAAAAAACAACCAAGCCTCTCTGACTCTTCATGTGCAGGCTGATAATGTTTATATTATAAAACCATTGTTTATTTACCTGTCGACTAGACAGGCAAACAAACAAATATTATTTGTTGTTCTAAAAAGGGGAAAGGAGTGATGCCAACCCTAAAGTATTAAATATGCGATAAAAGCGGGTGGTCAATGAAACTGAATTTTTATATGAATAAATATTGACTCTAAATTGAATAATATACTAGTCATTACATGAATACAATAAAATTTCATGTTTAAATAGAAGTAGTATAAAAAGCAAAAAGGTATCAGGTATGGCCACATGGAAGTCGATCGAACCCACAAGTCATTTTTTGTATATAAATACGTATAAAACGTAAATTATTTTTGAAAATTATTAATTTGTATTCATAGAGTATTTATTCATAGAATAAAGTTTAGAGTATTGTATTCATAGAATAAAGAACAATCAAATTTTTTCAGATTAATGAAGTGTGGGTTCGAGGAACACAACCCCTTGGGTTAAATCAATGACGAAAAAATACAGATTAAATTGTTAAATGGTATAATATTTTATAATCCACTAAATATATTTTGATAATAGACCTAACGGTTAGTAATTAATTGATAACGGAAAAGAACCCCTTCAGTTTTTTTTTTAATAAATCGGCTTACAGAAAGCAAATGATTAACGACGTATAGACCTATTGAAAAATAAATAATAAATTTAGTTGTAAATACGGACGTGGACGATCCACAATATAATAAGTTAAAATAGAAAAGTATAGATTCATAAAAATGGAGTTAGATAAAGACAGAAACATTCGATTAATCAATAAAAAAGACAAAGTTAATATATTATATATATTTTTTTTTTGTGAAAATGAATGAACAAAATAAAAAAAAAATATATATATATAGATGATAGAGTTGAGTATAAAACGATTTTAACCCACTTGAGAAAATTGCGGCGTTGAAATACCCAATTTTCTCTCCCTTTAACTCATTTCCCGATTTATTATTATTTTTTTTACACATCATCCAAGCGTAGGAAGATAATTTTTGTCTTATCTACGATTTATTTTTAACTTGAGTTTGTTTTCAATAGTAGGTTCACATGTCGTTAGATTTGATTGATTATACCTAAGTAGGACATTGTATGATTAATAACGTATTTATTTTGTTATTTAAGAATTAGTGTTTTGTGATTGTATATTTTTTGTTCCTAAAACGACAATTTAATGATATATTACATGTAATTATTGTGACAGATTATCTACTGTAAAATATGTGTTTTCTGTTTTAAATAATATTATACCAAAACTTATCTAATTTTTTACAGATAAATTTTCATCTTATAAATCTATATTACGTTAGCGTAGTTTTTAACCCTCCGTGTGTCTGAATACAGTACTGATATCTAAAGGGATGTATTTTTTTCTTTTGGTTTGACGTCTAACTGTTCTGCAATTACTGCTAATGCAGACGGTGAAGGATGAAATGATTTTTCTAACGTATGAAAATATGCCGTACCTGAATGGGATGCGAACCCATTTAAAGGGATGTAGGTAATTTGAGATTACCTACATAAAAGTAAATCATAGAAACCTAAATATTGTGATATAAAAAATTTAGCGTGTAATAATACAAGAAAAAATATTGTTTTTTTTCTTTACTTCCGCTACATGAATATGAAGGGAACGAAGGTATTGTTTCCATGTTGATTTTTCGAAATCAAGTTTTTATCAGATATATACGTTTTCCGGCCCCCTGAAACCCGAAACACACGGTTTTAGCGATCAGACTTGTTGATGCACGCACACGTGTAGGTGTTTCTGTGTTCACGTATATATTGTCGCCGACCGGGGCCGATGACACGTGGCCAAACCGTGCCTGCAAAGATGGGTGCAACGCGGTGTCTGAAGGGTGACGGCTCGGCTACCGGGTTCAGCCCTAGCCTTCCCTCAACGGCAGTTGGGTAGTATGCAACTTGGGCAGTATGCAGTTGGGTAGTACCTGCATCAGTATCGAGTACTATTAGTACTCGATACAAGCCCGACCATCCTAAACGACGTCCTAAAACTATTTTTTCAATTTTTTATTTCATTTGTTCAGTAGCTGTTAATATCATGCAGTCGAGGGAATTCTGCATGTTCCTTTTTTTACTTTATTTCTGAATTGAGAACTATACAGTTGTTGTTTAGGTCATCAGCCAAAAGGCTGGTTTGAACCTGTAGAGGTTTTACCAAGTAAAACGAGGAGTGAGGTGGTTTACCATGCCTTCCTCACTGAGTGGAAAAGTACGCTTATCAGCATGCCGGGCCCTCTGAAAAGCACATATTTTTCACTCTGCAAATGACATCTTCACTTCATTCACCACAGGGTCTGGCTGTATAATGAAATTCATTATTTTCAGAGGAGATAACTCTGATTAGTGTCTTTTACACCTCTACCTCTTCTGTTGTTAAATGATTCAGTCATTTAATTGGCTGACCATGTGATAAGAAACAGAACTATTTATTTTAGCCCTGCAACGAACAGATTGAGTGTAAATAATTTGACACTCTACCTGTCTGTTATGGGCAGCAAACTATACTACAAAACCATATTACCGCCAAGTGTGGTGATACGTACAGAAACAAAATTACATGGATAACATGATTAAACGATGGAACGATTAATTTCAGTTTATTGAATTCATTTTTAATTTTTGTGTGTGAAAAAGTATTTTAAAATTAATTAAATTCAAATTTCCTTGAAGTTTTTTTGTAAAACTTAAAGTCATTAGATCGTTTTTTATTTCATTAAAAGTTTGTCATTGTTTCTTATTTCTGTGTTTGTCATTTGCAACTAGATTTTTAGTTGCTAGTGCGAAAAGCTATCATCTTTTTTTACACTAGCAGGCGTTTTTAATGATTGCCTATTGTTTATTTTTTCACATTTTTTATTTCAACGCGTGGCTTTGACAATTTATTTGACAATGTCTAGAAACAATCAATTCAAATTTAAAGCAATATTTTTTAAGCCTATCTTTGCCCACATTTTCGATACTTAAAATTACTTTCGCTAAACTCCTGGCCAAATTCCCATTTATAAAATATCATGCCCACTGGTCATTATACGGCTTACATGCTAAATGAAACTGAATTACTAAGCTTGGTTTTTCTAAAATGTTGGCAACTTCTTCGCAAACTAAGTCGCGCATGTTAGCGTCTCTATATTATAATCTTGAACAGTCCTACAACCCGGGTTGTCAATTGTCAATTTGTTTATTGGGTTTATTGGTTTAGTAATTTTGACAGCGTTTTACCAATGCAACAGCAGTGCACATGCGTGAACCGAGCTACGTTAGCGACGCTACGAATGCAGGAGTAGCCAGATATACACGTATTACGTAGCTCGAGTCACACGACGCGCCGCTACGCTGGTCTGAAATGCACCATTAGATTACAATACATGATACGTCCGTGACGTCGTTCAAGCCAGGACTGCATATATTAGGGCTGGGTCATTCTTTTGTAATTGTACGGTGCCGACTAATGCACCAGGCGATTGAAGCTGACGTCTCCCGCATACATCGAATTTTCAAGGTTATTGAAATGTACATATACAGGTGGTAATCTGTTCACATAATAACACTATTACAGTCCTGCATCAACGGTAGTCGAGATAATTTAAGTTACTGTGTGTTATTGTGAAATTCGAATTTTTGTACGTACAGTTTTATTATAGGCCTTTTAGTGAATATATCTAAAAAATTGTGACATTCTTTAATTTAAAACTCTAACTGAACGGACAAAAACAAATTTTTATCAGGTGTTGCATGTGTTATTATTTATAGTTTTAGTTATTATTTGTTATATGCACAAGTTATTATTTTTGGTCTAGTATTAAACCAAATGGCTTATTAGTGAAATACCGAAAAAAACAATGGTGATTTGTGCAGTAGCCACGTGTAAAAACGATTCCAGGAAAAGAAAAAACGAATTATGTCACGGATTCCGTAAAGACGAAAGTTTAAAAAATCAGTGGTTAGCAAAATGCAAGAGAGCTGATGACTTGAGTGTCAAAAATGCGTCTGCGTGCAGTGATCATTTTCACGATTCCGATTACGACGATGATATGAGAAATAGACTTCTTGGGCTTCCGGAGAAAACATATTGAAAATGTCAGCTGTCTTATGCTTGTAAAAACCCATCATCACCTACTGATTATAATTGAGAAACTGTTAGATCCGAACGACTTCTTAAACGAAGTACTTTATTCTCAGCTGTAGAGCATTTACATAAATAAAGTCCAAAAAAATCTAGAGCTGACCAGAATTCTTTGAATGAAATTCCTGTAACTGCCAATTTTTTTCATGTAATATTGTGCAGTTTTTAGAAATAGTATTAATCATTTAAAATATCAGGTTAACATAATTATCAAAGACGTTAAAACAAGCGAAGGCAATAAAAACTGACTACAAGAAAAAATCAAAGAAGGAAATGATAAATATAAAGTTATTTTAAACTAAAAATCCACAATAAGAATTCATTATCAAAAATATTTAATGAAAATCAAATTAAAGTGTTAAGTTGTGTTAAGAGACAAATAATGTGGACAGCAGAAGACAAATCAAAGGGCGTTACGATATGAGCCATATCACGAAAATGTAACCATTACTGGAGAAATACGCTAAATTACTCTTTACCATCTTCCAGTACTTTAAAGAGATAGTGTAATGTTTTAATTTGTAAGTTTAAGTTTCAATATAAGCTGTATGTTGTAATTGTTGAAGTAAATTAAATATTAGAGCAAGTATTTAGCGGGTCCTTTACTTCCTGGTATTGTATGCAGGACTAATATAGCAAGATGTATGCAAGATACATTGATTATAGCAAGATGTATGCAAGATACGTTACAGCTCTCCCCACCACAATACAAAATTTCAAACGCTATGAGCCAGCCCTAGTATTTATAGTCCTGGTTCAAGCGACGTTACGCCAATATGAAACAAACTTAAGTGTGTGTGTGTGTGTGTGTGCACGTGCGCGTGCGTGTTAAAAAGAGAGAGGGTGAGAAACAGAAAGAGTGCAAGTGCATGTGCGAGTGTTTATAACAAAACCTCTGGAGAACGGAATAGCTTATGAAATTGAAAGTTAAACTTAGGTTAGGTATCACAAGGGACCCGATGCGGACATTTTCATCAAATCCGGACAACCGGAAGTTGTGGTTTATACGTGCCATTTTTTCATTTTTTGTGACTTTCTCAAAAACGGTTCCCATGATTTTTTTTAAATCGCCTCTATTACTACATTTTTATGCTCTACATGACAGGATAAGCGCGAAGAACTTCAGGGTAAATTTCATGTCTACCTGATATTCTGGAGAAGTTTGTGTTGTCTTAGTATGGATGATTACGGCCTTAATATACATCCTAAGGTAAAAGTGGATTTGGTTAGGATATTTAACATTAAAAAATCTAAGACTTTTACTTTCTACAACGTTTAGTTTAGCGATTTTTTGAAATTTTCTCATCAAAACCGGAAAAGAATGGAATTTTTAATATTGCAGCCTTATTATGAATTTTATGACAAAATGTATAAATCGGTTAAAGAAAATGAAGAAATCTACATCTTTCAGTTTATGCATTTTCTTCTATAGAACCTAGTTTAGCGTCGATTAGTGTTCTCCTTTATTTTTACGGCGAGCAGAGTTTGATTTTCATTTTTTATTATTAAATAATCATTAAAATTAGTTTATGTTTTTCATTTTACAAATTTTTTAATGATTAAACACAAAGAAAATCGTGTGCGTGTTTCACACTAAATGTTTTAATATTTGTTTCTGCAGCCAGCATTAAACCTACACTAAGCGCGAGCGAAATTTTTGGTTGGATAAACAAAACATAATACTGAATGAAGATTATTAAGAAAGTTATAACGTTTTGCCGTGAGGTTATTATTATTTTTTTATAGGTACGCCACTATCTTCCCACATACCTTCGTATGAGGTATTCTAACCTACATACTGAACGACTCGGTTCCATAAATAATGTCAAGCTTATATGATTAAATTTTTAAAAGAGTAATCCCTCATCGTGCGCCATAATTCATAGCACATAAGACCAAACGAGAACATTAAACATTTTTATAACTTGCTTCTCCAGTTTGGCGTATATATCAAAAAACCATTACACAATAATAATATTCCCCGTCTTACAGTTTTTTTATAAGAATCATATGCATGAGTTTTCATGGCATGATAATACTCCGTTCTCTTTTCCAACAATGGTTATCGATTTATTTCATAAAATTTACATCAATTGGGTTTCTAAAACCTCGATAATACGCATCCGTCATGTACAGTCAGTATTGGAGGAAGATTAAGATATTATGAACTTTTCATTAAAGAGGGCTTAAGAGCGCGATATACCGTGATATTTATGAAAAAGTGTATAATCGGTAGTTTTGAATGTTTTAAAGAATGAGGATGAAGAAAAGTAATGAACAATTAGTTGAAAAGTTATGAGGAAAAGTATGTAAAGAAGATATATGAGTAGTGGTACGAGAGGAAGTAAAAGGTGATGAAGAGAATTGAATGGACTAAACGTGGAATAAGAAGAAGAAAGAGCTGGAGAAAAGAAGAACAAGAAGGAAGAGAAGTAACAGGCAAAAGATAAGTCGAAGGAGGAGATTAAATAAAGTAAGAGAGGATGTAGTTGAAGGGGAGAAAGAGGAATAGGAAAGGAGGTAGAAGTAGGAAATGTAAGAATAGAACGAGAATAGCCAGGGGCAGGATAAGTAGCAAATATTGTAGATGCAGAAGGAGAACAACCAGAAACAAGAGACGGAAAAAGAACAGGAGTTGGAGAAGGAAGAGAAGAAGGAGAAGAAGTAGGAAATGTTGTAGGGTAAAAAAGAGAAGGAGAATAAGGGGACGAAATAAGAGAAACAGAAGTAAAAACCAGCGAAGAAGAACTAGAAATAAGAGAAATAATGAAGCAAAAGATGTGGAAAGAAAAAAGAAGCAGAAGAAACAGGCGATGTCGAAGAAGACTGAAAATAAGATGAAAAAGCAGCATAAAAAAGTGAAGTTGTAAGTGTAGAAAAAGATTAAGCCGAAAAAGCAGAAACAGGAAAAGATTAGCTGAAACAAGATAAGCAGAAGAATAAACTGCAGGAAAAGAATTGAGAGCAAGAGAAGGAGAAAGGCATGTGATATAAGAAAAGAAAGAAAAGTAGAATATGTTGAAGAAGAAGAAGAAAAAAGAAAAGGAGAAACAGCAGGAGATAAAGATGCAGAAGGCGAAGAAGCAGAATGAAGGAGGAGAAGCGGAAAGAAGGGACACAGAAATAGGAGAAGAAGAACCAGGAACAAGTAATGGAGAAGCATGAGATGTTGAAGGAGAAGGAAAAACCTCAGTAAATCAAAAATATTGGTTTAAGGGTTGGACACCCTTATAAACCTGATAGGGGTGCATTTTGGAAATTTTTAAGGGGTAATTTTTTTTGTTGCTCTATAAATAACATCATAGAAGATCAGCCTACCTCATTGGAACATACTAAAAAAAAAAATATTTTGATATAAGTGTTCAACTCCATGTTTAAGCTTACATTTTAAAACTGGGTAATTTTTCTGTTGATTTATAAGTAAAAACTCCTCCGAGTTTTCAACCATCTAGCTTGACCGGTTTTAATTAAATGAAAAATATATGTTTATAAGCTGAACACCATTTTTTAACCTTTAACAGTGGAATGTCGAAATCATTTGTTTAACTTTTTTATTTACCCTGAAGGGAATATTCCTTCTAAATTTCAGCGTTTTAGCTATTGTGTAAGAAAATTAGTGATGATTGCGTCAATCAGGAAGGACTTTCCCATATTTTTATAAATTTCATATAGGGCAAGAAATTTCATAAAGTTGGAAACTGAATATTGATATTGCACCTAATAACTCGTGTTGCTTACGATTGACTTTTTGACAAAAAATCTATGTTTCTATTTTTGGTCTCAAATAGTACTTTTGTCTAGCCTAAAAATAAAACTATATTTAAACGGCACTTAAAGTTCGCAATTGCTAATGTATTTATATATTACTACCACTCTCATGAAATCGTAAAATCTCAAATGGTAAATGTATTTCACCTGGATTTTAGATCGACCATGTTTTCGAATCTCACGCAGGTAGATGTACGTGGCAATAATACACAGCTGGTGGCAGTGACTGCGTAATATATTATGTCGCCCAAAGGTTGGTATGCCCACATGTAAAACGTGATACTGTCTGATAATCATATTTTACACGTTTCATCCATTTGTACGACTGATTTACTCCTAAAACATTATGAACATTGTACCTATTTCATCACAGAACTTCTAAATTTTTTTGGTTTTACATTTTATTTTGTTTGCTTCATTCGATGGCCTTGTAGTAAAAGTATAACTGAGTGACATTACGCAATAAATATACATACACATACATATTGGAATATTTTTATGAATTTTATTTAATATTTTGTTTTTCCCATAACAGGCAGGTGGAGTGCTACTACCTAGCACTAGATGTGATAGTTCCAGGGCTACAAAAATAGTTCTGCTTCTTATCACATGGTCAGCCAATTATATGACTGAAGCATTTAAGAACAGAAGAGTTACAGGTGTAAAAGAAGCTAGTCAAAATTATCTCCTCTGAGAGTAATTAATTTCACTATACAACCAACCCTGTGGTGAATGAAGTGATGGTGTTATTTGCAGGGTGGAAAATGGGTGCTTTTCGGAGGGCCTGGTAAGCATACTCTTTCAACTCAGTGAGGAAGGCAATAGTAAACCATCTCACTCTTTGTCTTACTTAGTCTCTAGAGATATGCCTCTAGAGATCCAAACCAGCCTTTTGGCTGATGACCTAAATTAACAAACATATATGTTTACCCCCAGTTATAAAAAAAAACTATAAAGTCCAAAATTCTAGAAGTTAGACGTACTTACATGAATGTAGACCACAGAATTTTGTACCTACTGTTATCTAAACCATGAAATTTTTTTGAATAAACTACAAAATGTAAAACGATACTTAAAAACTCTCTTTGAAAAACCCGCACGACTTTCTTGTGTGAATGTAATAATTAAAAATATAACCTATGTTTTATCATAAGTAAACAATATTGTAATAAAAAAACATGTCCCAATTTTGAACATGAAGGAATGACGCTAAATAATAATCAACCTCGGTTCGACTAAAAATGAGGAAAATTACTAATTCACGCTAAACGTAGCTCTGGAGAAAAAATGCTTGAATTAAAAGTTGTAGGTTTTTTAAGTTTTCTGTATGAGTAACTATTTTTGACCTAAAACGGCCATAATCTAAATATTACAAAATTTTTACCGTTCTTTGTAAGCTAAACATACAAAAAATC
The DNA here is from genome assembly GCA_035578175.1 of Catonia carolina. NCBI lineage: Eukaryota > Metazoa > Arthropoda > Insecta > Hemiptera > Achilidae > Catonia > Catonia carolina. The sequence goes on from JAQMRL010000012.1 coordinate 25,224,103, forward strand.
GCCAATTGACGCTTATCTAAGTGTTGGAGAAAACATATTAAATTAAACTTGTAGGTGTTTAATCTTCTACAACTTTAGTTAATACACTTTCGCTCTAAAATAAATGCTAAGGTCACAGTATGAAAAAAAGAATTTTTAACCATCAAACACAGCCTCCCGAAGAGCTTCGGTACATATGACGCTTACATTATGTTGTGATGAATTAAAATTGTAGTTAATGAAGTGATTTTAAAAAAAAATTGTGGTAGCAATTTTTGATAAAATCGCAAAAAGTGAAAAATGTCACTAATAAACTATTAACTTACTTCCGATTCACCGATTTTGATGAAAAAATCAAGTCGGGTCCCATAGTGGTACCTAATTTAATTTCAAAGTTTCGTTCTATATTCCGTTCTTGAGATATTTTTTCAGAGACACACAGACCAATCGCTAAAAACATGTTTTTGGTTTCAGGGGGCCTGAAAACGTCCGGTGAAAACTCTATTTTAGAAATATGATGTGTAAAAATTACTTTTCTTCCCTATATATTCACATAGGATACGAGAAAGTAAAATCTAAAAGTTATATTATGTGAGTTAATTTTTGAAAATTTATTGAGAAATCACTACATCAAATCGATTTGGTGTATGATTAATGGGAATTGTGTTTCTTTTACACCACTTGTCAAGAATTAGCAATTTCCTAAGACCATTAATTCCCACACAAAATTTGTATGGTTCTTATTTCGTAAGAAAACCATAAAAGTTGAAATAAACAAAAGTTGACCCCATTAGAAAGTTTTACGTTATTTAGAACGTGATATATATACTTAAAATAAGTCGAAACATACACTATTCCAAAGTTTAGAAAGCATCTTAGAACTATTTCAACTGTTAACGTTAGCTTTCGTATGAGCTTTCATGAACTTTTATTATTTTACGCCTCAATCCTTTACACATAAATTCTTGGAGTTGTCAATTTCGAATTTCTTAATAACTTCACTAAACCGCTTTTACTGTTACGTCACTATTCAGTTACATGACTCCTCTTTTAACTCTAACACACACATACACACACACATTAAATCTTTTCATTAGTCACTTAATCCGAACCCACTCCTTCCCACAACCATTTGTCTTTTCTCTTTCTAATTAAATTCTCTTATCGCGTATTTAAATCCTTATTTATTCCTTGTTTATATCAATCAGACGAGTTTATTCATTATTTCAATGTGAAAGCACCCCTTTGCTCTGTTACCATTTAAGTTTAATGGATTTCATTACTTCTAGAATAAATCTTACTTTTACTTTAAAAGTATATCCTTACTTAGTATCGTGACGGTAAACATTTTCAATAATCATACTTCATGTTCTATAATCTCCGATAACATAACAGTGGTTTCTTAAATCTGTTTTGTATTCCATGTATGAATACATGGAAAGAAAGCATTTTTTATGAGGATTTTTTCGAAGTACAATTTTTACCGGGCATAGTACATATTTTCAGACCACCTGGACACAAAAAACACGTTTATAGCGGCTGGTCTATGAGTGTGTTTGTATGTGAACAAAATATATCAAGAACGGAATAACGTGCGAAGTTAAAACTATTTTTATCCCTAATGTGTGTACGTAGCAATTAAAAAATTTAAGAACAATGAGCAACCCCATGACCCAATGAGATGAGGATGATATGTACGACTTGTAAATGAGGTATAGTCTTGTGCAAACTCAGGCAGACTATTCCTGAGAAGTATGGTTAATTGAACTGCAACCATCAAAATACAACGGTTATAACTGTTTAGTACTCAAACCCGTATAAATGTAACTACCTTTACTAGGATTTGAACCAGGCACCTTATCCAAAAATCAGCTGTTGAACATCAGACAGAAAACGGTGACGAAACCGGTGGTTTCAAGATAAAACGAAAACGTAAATTAGATGCAACAAGGGGACCCAACATGAGCATTTTAATTAAAATCAATCAACCGGCACTAATAGCTTATTCGTACAATTTTTCACCTCTTTTCGATTTTCTCAAATACAGCTATTGCGTTTTTTATTTTAAATTGTCTTGTATACTAAATTCGTTATGTTCAGATCGGGTAAGCACCATGTTTGCTGAAATTCTACGGGGCTTGTCTCGAGGTAAATTTTTATTGTGATTGTGGCAAAAATTGTTAAAGCAAAAATGTATAAAATTAAAGTTGTAGAAAATTTAAAATCTTACAACTTCTATACTGATTATTTTTTTCAACGACTTTTATTTTAGCGTCAGTTGGTGATTTTCTGTATTTTTGTCATCAAAATCGGGTTTAAGATTTTGTGGCCTTAGTATGCGTTTATGACACAAATATATAGTACACTAAAAGTTTAGGAAATAAAAATATTTACATAAGCTATTTTGTTTCAAGAATTTTTTTCTATAGAGCTTTGTTTGGCGACAATTAGTGTTTTTCTGTTGTTTTTTTAACACATTCAATGAGACTCGCCTAGCGGGTCATGGGTAGGTGTTACCGCCAGGGTGCCGTCTCACCTAGCGGGTTCTGTTTTGTTATCAGTTTAAGTAATGCTGAAGGGAGACCGCCTGTCGGATATCAGTTTGTTGCTATTATACAGCCATCAGAAAGGGTTTTTCTTTGAACCCGTGCAGTTCGTTTTTGAATTTTTGTCATAAGATCTTCTACCCTCGTATAATATACTCGTTCAGTATTTTGAACGGGTTTTCAGGGTACAGTTGAAGCAGTGAATTTAGTATCTTCGCAGGTATCGATTCAAATAGCTTACACTTTTAGATTTACCTTAAAAGTATATTATTTGCAATTTAAAGTTATATAAGAAATTACGCGTAAATCGTAATGGTAAATGGAAACATTCAAACAATACATGTACACTTGACCCTCGGTGTTCGTGGACTCCTATGTTCGAGGTTTCGACCTTTCGAGATTTTGTATTTGTACACAAAAAATTCAATTTTCGAGATTAAAACTCGGTGTTCGTGATTTGTACTGGGACCTTGAACGAGAACTGTCCCTCCCTCTCAGCCCCACCCTTCCCGTATGCTTCCCCTGCTTAGTGCATTGACCTGGTGGCTTAGCGCACAATGATGTTATTTCTGAAAGCGATATTCTCGAATTGAACGAAGAACATAATGCTACCTCAGAAGAATCCGAAGATGAAAAAAAAATCAAAAAACTTGACTAGGGAAGATTTGAAACAATTATTTACGGCAATAGATACAATAAAAACAATATTAGACAAGGATCCAGAACAAGATAGAGCTTTAGTATGTTACAATTCAATAAGATCAGCTTGCCATCCTTACAGATTAAAACTTAAAGAACTTCAAACCAAAGCAGAACAAACAACGATTATGAATTTGTTTACGCCGAAGAGAAATGACATTATTACCACTCATCAAGGTATCACCATCTACATCAAGGACACAATTTGCATCCCAGAAAGAATAAAATGTACATAAAGAAACAATTTTTAATGTTTTATAAAATTCACAAATAATAACAAAATATAATAGGGCAATATTTTCCGATTACAAAGAACATTTTACATTTGAATCAAGTTAGTTAATAATATTTTGTATTTCTTTTTTTAATAAATTAAATTTTTCTATAACACACGGTTTTTTATTTAAAATAAGCCAAAACGTATTGTTTATCTTTAAAATATACGCACTAATCACTCACATGCAACCGATTAGAAATTTTACATTGAAAATAGATCTCGATGTTCATGATTTCGATTTTCAAGATGGTTTTCATGGGCCCAATTAATCTCGAACATTGAGGGTGCAGTGTATTATAAAAGGCGAAAATAAACCTAGAAACATTGAATGGTTTACTTGTATGTTATTAGGAAACATAAATCCATGTATAGGTCGCAAATAAAATAAATCTATAGAAACGTAAGTAACATAAGTTGTAGCCCCTACATAAAGCAAGCGGAGAACATGCTGCACGAGTAACCAGCCCGACGGGAGAGATACCTCATAATTGCTCAGCATTGAATATGTTAAAGTACCTAGTAGAAAGGTTGATTTTCATTTTAGCGTCATTCACTCATGATGTGCAAGAAGAATTAATAGTAGTAGCAGTAGTAATAGTAAGAGTGATGAATTAATCAATACCTAAGTCAGACAGTGAAGGATGGCCCATTTATATATTATACAGAGAGGGCAAGGGAGAGTGAAAATAAAATAAAAATATCTAACTAAAATTAGAATATTTAATTAAACACAACGAAGTAATTGTACGACTGCTAAGGAATCAAAAGCGAAGAATAAAAAAAGAATACCGGTGAGAAGGAAAATTATGACAGAAAATAATGCACACTCATTAATATTGCACCATAAGTAAGCAAACGCAAACAAACCTTAAACAAACAAGTAGAAACAGAACTTAAGTTGATTGTCGTATGAATATTAATAAAGGTTATTATATCTTAACTGGGTTTATTTGAAATGTAGCTATGTCATTTATTTAATAACAGAGTTAGATAGAGAAAGAAATATTTTATTTGTAAAGGAGTAACAAGGACAAAGAATAGTAACTTTAACGCGCTACTAAAATTTGTTTGCCTTTGTTGTGTTATAAAATGACTTAAAGGCATACTAACCTATTCAAACTGAAAATGTAGCATGTTCGTATATGATGTTTGTAACATAGGAGGTTTGTTTCTGTGCGGTTTGTATATGTGTCTGTGTGTGTTTTGTGAGTTTTGGTGTAAAGGTTGTTTATACATTTAATTTGTGAATGCCCGTGTAATTTTAAGTTTATTTAAGAGGTCGTGTGTGTATGAATTCTAAGTTATCTATGCATACACTGGTTTATTTACTAACTTAAATTTAGCTAAAACTCTTCCATGTTGATCTACATATACTCTGAAGATTTCTTTTAATAAAATTTGTATAAAGGGTGGTTTAAAATTTAATGGTAATCTCTCGGGAGCTAATTGTGTAACTGAAATTAAAAATCCGGTTTGCAACACTCACACGGCTTTCTATTGTGCATTTAAATAAAAAAACAAATAACCTCAATTTAATCATGAGTGTGTCACCATCGTCCTGTTTAATTAGGTTCTGTGCTCCCGGCTGACAATGCTTTCAATATACCGACACAGAAAATCTGACAATATTTTCGATAAGGCCGGCAGACCTTTGTCGGTAATGCATTAGACTAGTAAACGCCCCTGTTTTTACTAAAAAAAACCCCTGGATTGAGGTCAACCGAGCGTTGCGCTCATCGGATTCCGACTAAGCAACCATTGACGCACTACTGCGAGGGAAGAAGTTGACGTCTCCGCTGGACAACGAGACGCTGTATCGTCTACCTCCTCAGCTATCACGACGACTAAGACCACCACAGCCACCCACTAACCGATACTTTCCAACCAGACGCACCAAGGTGTCCCCACACCATTCATGCTCACAAACAGTTAAGTCAATTACGTTAAATGAAAATGAACCTTTATTCGACTTTGGTTTTGATGAGCAAAATATGGAAAACGACAAATTGACAGAGTACTTAGCTAAACTCTATAAAAGAACGATACTTAAAATATAAATCATACCTAGGTTTTTAATTTTCTTTTAATTTAATAACGTAAATTTTTTTGCTCTAAACTACAATAAGGCCAATGTCGTACAATACCCAATTTTTACCCAATTTTTACAATACCCAATTTTTACCGATTTCAATGAGCTAAATATCGAAAGTCACTCATTAAAAAAAACCTAAACATCAAACAGCTCTTCCTACGAAACAAAATCGTAGTAGAAAACTAGATATGTTGAATTATTTAATGTAAAAATTACTTGTGTTGACATATCCTCGTTAACCTTCGTTCTCCATTTCTTACACCATTTGTCAACGTTGTCAAGACGGGTTCTTACTTCTTAGAGCCAAATATCGCAGAAGGTTCTACCGCTTGCCACCATACAGATTTATGTTCTGGGAGGTCAGCTGTGTAAAGCGTGTGTATAAGAATGGGTTTAAAATTCTGCCTTGAAGAATATTACGGGAATTTGTTATGTAGAAAAGGTAGTAAAACAAATTTTAATAATACCATATATCCGAAAATGCTTCTGTAGATTTTTACGGCTGAAAATATTTTTGAAGAAAAAGGAAGGAAGGAAAACTAAAGTTCTGAAATTCAGAAAAAGTTGAGTAAGAAAATTAAAAGGTGTAATACATGCATGATTCTGGTAGTGCGAAGTTGACTGAACCGAAAAATAAATTGTACAAGGTAATTTACAAAGAAGGTGGGAGTATGTATTTAATTTTACATTATTATAATTAAGAATATACTTTGGGTGGAAAATCTTTTAAAGTTATTATTAAAATTCTAAGAAAAAGTTAAAGGTGTTTCGTATAAGTTTTCCCCGGATTTTAACAATTTAGGAATGAGGTATCAATAGCGAAGTGCGATTCATCTAAGAAACGTGTCTTTTGAGAAACGGGAAATCTATCCTCTTTTATAAATCTTTAGGAGAAATAAATAATGATTGAAGTTGAAACGGTTGGCACTGTTAATAACTGATCAAAAAGGAAATAATTAATACACATTTCAAAATATTTATTAAATGGAAAGTAAGCGATTTTTAGATTTTATATTAAGTTTATAAATTTCTGGTTATATACTGTAACACTTAAAAATACATCTGTGATCTTTTAAACTCGCCACAATTTAAAAAAAAACACGCTTCCGTGACTCGCATTAGTAGGGTTAGGTGGAATAGAATTTATAAGTGGATCAGAACCATGGAAGTGCGGGCGCGTAGCGCATGCGCAATTATTTTAAGCTCTAAAGTTCAAAGTTTCAAAATTTGAAGTTTGAGGTTTGAATTTATGAAGTTTTCTTGAGTTTTTTTTAGTTTTCTCAGCGACCGGTTGGGTTATGAGCAACTTAAGGTATATGGTTTTCCAGGTCTTTGGAACGGGAACAAAAAATGTTTAATACACTTTTTCGCTACGATGCACCATTTAGGAGTTAAAAAATACACTTCTCACTATTGGCGAGGGGGTGAACCCACAATTTTCTGGTTGCCACATTTTTATGTAATTTTGAACGCCATGATGCCGGGGGTAATTGTAACTTGTTCAAATTAAAATTTGCCGAAGGAAACCGTTCTGAAGATGTTATGTTAAAATAGAAAAATGTGTAAACGACAAGCCCCAAAAAGCCTAAATTTAGTTTCTTGGGTTTTCTCAGCGAATCGGTAAGTTCAGGGGAATTTTAGCTACATGGTCTTCAAGTACTTCCGAAGAGGCACAAAAAGGTTTAATAGCCTACACTTTTTCGCACAGATGTACCGTTTAGGAAATAAAAAATACTTTTCCCAACTTTTGGCAAGGGGGAAAACCCAAATTTTTTCCCGAGAAATTCCCGATGTACTTATCGTACAGTGATAAATACTTTCCGCAACAAGAGAATGCCACTTTGTTTTTCCGAAATATAATTAAAATATTAAAAAAAACAAAATAATAAAAAATTGTAATTAGGATTTGAAAATATTTAATCATTAGCCGCCGTAGGTTCTGACTTCATTTGACAAGGTTAGCTATTTTTTAATGACAAATAATACTGTATTATAAATTCAATTTATTTTAGAAACACAAAAAAAGTATTGATTTACACGAAATATAAAATTATAACCAATTGATTTTCACAACATTAAAATGATTCTAACTTAGTACCGTTTAACAACAATAATTATTACCTTAGTCGAGACTAATTATTAATCCAGATGATGTCCTGGGTGTACGTTGATAGTCATCCGCCAATAGTCCGTTGAAGATTATCCGTTGATGAGGATTAAATTTCTTGTTATTAAAATAATATATGTTGTTGTATTTAGAAGAATTTACGTTTTTACTTACTAAAATCATTATGTATTTATTGATAAACTTTTAACATTATTTGGGCTGTTTTACGAAATTTTATCACCATCCGTTCTGACGGTTGATCAAGGAGTGCCACGTTTCTATAAAAACCCTAGCGTCCCTCATTAACCCTCACAGAAACCCGTTTTTATAAACTAGACCAATCACGCTCATTGTCTTAAAGCTCAACCAATCAAATTCGAGGATCCTCCAACGGTTTTATCTTCTATCCTTTACTAACTAAATGTCTCACTCTCATCACGTGCAAGACCCTTGACTCCATCCCGCTTCTTGCACGTGCGTTTTGTAAAAATACAACAACTATCATAAATTTAAATTGTTATTATGTCGGCATGTTACCTCCAAACACATAGATTCAACAAATTATGTTATTAATCAACTATTAAGGATATTAAAAGAAAATATAATTTCTGTTTATTGCACTGAAGGGTAATTAAACCCGAATTTTTCGGGTTTAATCCCTGGGTTTAAGTTGGCCATAATTTGCTCAATCAACCACTTAGATCTTATCATCATTTTTGTTCCATAATATCAACAGAAACAATATTGTGCTTTGAACACCGGAATTTATGTAGGATTATTTCCGAAGACATTCCGCCTCTTACTGGCTACCTGTTCGTATGATCTACTAGAAAATGTTTTCGAACAACAACTGAATCACCAGCAACATGAGCTTTAGTTCAGTTTTATACTGCTGGTAGATGTTACACCCTTTCTAATTAGCAGGGTGGTTTTCCCCGCAGTTCGTACATTGTGCAGGAACATGAGAGTTGTTTCATGCAACTGACCTAGTGGTCAGTTGCATGATTTCGACATTTTTTTGACACATCGAAACTATCACGTTCTGTTACCAAAGTTTCAGTGTGATAAAACAAAAAAAACCTTGGGCACCTTTTATATTTAAGAACGCTGTTGTCCAAATACTTAATTTGAAAAATATATATATTCTTAATTTTTTTGTTCTTAATCAGTTCAAAAATAGGAAAGAGATTCCTTCGTATTACGATGAAGTACGTTCGTAAATTTTCACACATCATGCCCTAATTTAATTACGTTCACCTTAATATAGTCCTAAATTTCAGATTGTTGCGATACGAAAGAAGAAAAAAGGCCTATTATGCTCTTTCATGTGTGAGATTATACGTATAATGATTAATATTTTTGTTAAGATATCAACATTAACTAGTACAACTTTGACCGTACGGACAGACTTCTTATTCTAAATTGATCATCTGATTCACAAATTTCTGAAAGATATTTACTAAAACACAGCTGCTCGTTCTGACGTCACTTGGCTATCATTTTATTTATCCATTATATATAAGATAAATTAACCGTTTAAAATATTTAAAAAAATAATAATAATTAAAAGAAAAATAAAAAAAAACATTTTCTAATAACAACACAATATTTTACACACTATCACACAAAATAATTTATGAAAATACCAAATATCTGAACAACAATTAGAAACTTGTTCAGACAAATTATAAATCAGCTGTGTTTGCAAATTAAACAATGATTATAAATTTTTAACATTTGCCTAGCAATGGTATTTCAAAATGAATTTACAATTTATTCACAAATGTAGAAAAATATTCTCGATTCTTGGTTTCTATGATTTTAAAGCATTTACTAAATTATCTTAAATTTACGTCGAAATATGTTAAAAACCATTAACAAATAAATAAATAAGCATTACACAACAACTTCATTAATGATGTATGAGTATGGCAGCATACCCATACATCATAAATGGAGAAAGCTATTAAAATTTTAAAAATCTTCCAAAATAAAGCCCACTTCGAATAACCACCTAAATATTCATACGAATGTACAGCTATCATTGATTTATTTTTTGTTATTTATTTATTAAATATACTGGAAAATGTATGGTTTAATACACAGTAAAAATATGAAATTAAAATTCTGCAATAATGGGTTTGGGAGGACAATACATTGAAAAATTCAAGCCATATTTTAAGAGCATTAACAACATATAGTATAGGTCCAGTATACTTTGTATACATAGTATAAGTAGGAAAAATAGGGCTTCATGTTTATTATATAAGATCTGAAGACGAGAATTTTTTAACTTATGAATGTCTGGCTCTCTAAAAATGGTATTGAAAACAATGGTATCGATGGCTGCTTCGTCGGATCCGGTGGGCGTAAGGCTTGGTGGAGGGACTGCTGTGGGCATCGCTCGCGGCAGCGGGCGATGACTGTCTCAGTCGACGGCTTACGATGTCGAGTCGGCGAGCGGAAGCATCATCTTGCGGGGTCGTCGATGAGTCTTCGTTCGAGTCCGGTAGCCGTGTGCCGATGTTGGATGTCTTGTCTGATGTCTGGATCGAAATTAAATCTCCTCGAGCTCAATGGAGCGCTGTTTATAGAGTCACCGAGAGCGCTGTGGTAGGGGCGATTATTGGTCTTGACTTTGGCGACAAAGGCCTCTGTTAATTCCTTCTGTCGCTACATCGGAAGCTTTGTAAACGGCAGCGCAGTACCTAATCAGGGGACGATGGTGACATTAGTTAAATCGTACAGGAATTGATATATTTAAATATCTCATTAAACAAAATAATTTCAAAATTTCTCAAATTTAAAATTTTCCGTATTTTATACGCCTAATCTCTTTTTTTAAATATTCTTTTGGCTTTTTCAAAACAATAGGCCTAGTAACATTTCATGTCAATACGAAAGCAGCAAAATAACAATCACATGTTTTCATTATGAAAATTTTAAATTAACTGTTTATTAAAGAATAACATAATTTAATTTTTATGGAAAAGAAGAAGTAACTTGAATATGTTTTTCCTACAGAAATTAAATATATTAATATAAATACTATTTAAATACGACTAAAAGACGATTTATCAAAAATGCTTAAATAAATAATTTATTTAACTATTTTAGTAATTATTACTAAAATAGTTAATTAATCAAAATGTAAAACTACGTCACACTGGTTATGATATAATACTTCCATGTTATTATTTTTAAATGTTCTTTCTCATTTTATTTTGTTTTGTGTAATTTTAATTTTGGCCTTCGGGCCAGCCCAGTCAGCTAGCTGGTACAGATATCAGATGAATTGATGTCCCATAGCCGAGCGAGTGAGAGGGAGATGTGTGGCATAACTACGCATGCGCCCAAAGGTCTCTACCGTTATAATCCAGATCTGAAAACGTACTATAGTCGTTATCTTGTTTGTTAGTTTACTGCGTGCATAAACGCTTGCTCACAACAATGAGTAAAATTATGCATTTTTATTGGAATGGCGCGTATGGCTTTTGCGAGTGAGAGCGTTATGCTTTCTCTCACTCCCACGGCTAGGGGACTTTAGTTCATCTTTATACTGTAGAAAGTTACTATTATTTGTTAAGTAACGCCGGTTGAGCAAGCGAATTTGTATGGTGACTAGCTGACAGCCATCTTTGAACAAACTCTACTGGTGGTCCCTGTTCAAACTCATGCTTAATTCACGTCAAATAATGCAGCAAAGCAGCGATCAAGTTGAGTAGTTGTCAATAATGTACAGTTCCCGAAAACAAAAGGTAAAAAAAAATTTATAATACTAATAAGTCGAAACTTAGATTTAGGCTGGCTGCCTCCGTAGCGTAGTGGTAGCGCGCTGGCTTACTACGCGTAAGCCCAGGGTTCGATTCCCGGCCAGGGAATCATAAGTCACAACCCAATGTTCCATAACCCACTGTAGTCGCTATTGACCAAGCTGTTGATGCATCTTTAAAAAAATAAAAACTAAAAAAAATATTTAGGCTACTCATTTCATTGCTTCCTAGTGCTTATTGCTTCTAGTTCAAATTGTAATTTCTGAAATTTATTAAAATGTTGTACATTAATTTTATTTCACTTTTGAAGTATTATTATATTGCTTAATGTTAATTTTGATTTAATTTACTTATAATTTGTACTAATCACTTTACTTGATACAAATTCACTGATCGTAGAGATTCACTTTATGTAGCAACAACTAAATGACTGTAGACTATCATTCTACAAACAGTTCTTTATTCGTTATTTTTTATCATAAATAATTGGGTACCAATTCAAATCAACCAGCAAACTGAACGGATAGTAAGTAACATAAGTTGAACTAATTTTTTAATATTTTCAAGTGTTAAAATTGTAATCGTCGTGCTAGTGCATCAATAATGTGCGTTCTACGTTACGTTATACGTGCGTTCTAATGATACGTTACAAACTCACCGACCTACTTCTTCCTTTCCCCAATCTTATTTTATATTCTCCCGACATTGCACAAATACGAAAATTGCAAAGAAATAAGAGGTGCTTGCGTATTTGTTAAAATTCAGTATTTAATTTTAAGAGTACCTACTATTTTTAAGGTATTAGTAAGTTACCGCAACTAGGTATACTTGCACCAAGGTTGTTTATTTTTTTTTTACTTTCTCTTGCTCTTCATTAATATATCGGGAAGGAAGTAACTTATTGTTTTCATTTCAATTTTTAAAATCCGATTTTTCAGTCCCGGAGAACCCGAAAAATGTGCCTTTACCGTTTGGTCTATGTGTATGAGATAAAAACATCACAAGAACGAATCATCGCATGAAAAAAAAAACGTTCAACTGAAAATATGTATCACCAGTGGAGGACCCAACGCAAATATTTTTACCGAACGTTACCAACTGGAAGCAGTAGTGCATTTGTGTAATCTTTTCATCTCTCGATTTTATCAAAAACGGCTTCTACAATTTTTTTAAAATCGCCTCATTTACGTAGCTTGTTATGCTCTACAAAACAGTGTAAGCTCCATGTTTGCTGAAATTCTTGGGGCTACGTTCTTGTGGCCAACTTTTTTTAAGATTCCACCCCAAATGTGCAATTATTCTCGATCATCATAATTTTTTCGGTGCATTTTATTGTCATCACTGTTATTTTTGTTAAATTTGTATTAGGTTCTCTTGATCTATATGAATATACGGAAAAAATATTATTTGCATGCTGATTTTTCGAAATTGAGTTTTCACCTTAAATACACGTTTTCAGGCCCCCTGAACCAAAAACACATTTTTAGCGATTGGTGTGAATGTAATATAGTACAAAGCTGCAACTTGAAACGTTTGTTAGATCACTATCGCACCCAACACGAACGTTTCCATAAAAACCGGTCCACCGGAAGTAGTAGGTAGTCCATTCGTACAATTTTTTTCACTTCTTTACGATTATCTCATAACGTCTTTTACGATTATTTTAAATCGCCTTATTTAATACATTTTTTTATTCTCTACAAGATAGCGTAAGCATCATGTCTGCTGTAATTATTGGGGGACTTGTGCTGTATTAGAAAAATATATATATTTTTTTAAGATAAGTACTTTAACTATGCATTCTAGAGTAAAAGTGTATACAATTAAAGTTATAGAACATCAGAAAACCTACAACTTTTAATTTTAATTTTTTTTTTGTACAACGCGTAGTTTTGCGTCAAATAAAGATTCTCAGATTTTTTCATCAAAATCTGTAAAAAATTGGTTTTTTAAGTTATATACGGCCTTAATATGTATTTTATGACAAAAGTGTGTATTATAATTAAAATATAGCAAAGCGAAAAATCTGTAACTTTTATTACAAGCATTTTTTTTTACTGAGCCTTTTTTACCGTCAGTTATTGATTTCCTGTATTTTAAAGCCGAACAGAGGTTAATTTTCATTTTGCGTCATTCAGTCATTATTAGAATTATGTTATGTTTTTCATTTTATATTGCTTACTAATGATTAAACGTAGGCTATGTTATTCATTAGTTACGTTGGCAAGAGGAAGTCTGTGAGTATTCACACCAGATGTTTTTAAATATCTGAAGACCGTATTTGGATTTCACACTGAGATAGTAACCAAAATATACAAGTATTTATAGCTTCAAAGGGTTTTTGTACAATTTTTCTAAGTTCAACCCTTTGACAGGATATATCAAACGAAATTTATACTACATTGTCAAACGACCCAATCTTGCTTCTTTCTAATCAATCTTTCATCGTAAAAAAGTTTAGGCAAATTTATACTAAGCCTACTTTGTTGATTGGGTTGGAATTAACTTATCAATCTAAACGGCAGTCCTTCGATAAACGAGTAAAATCATTATTTCAGCTTATTCATAGATAAAAAAATTTATCTTCATATTAAAATAGACTAAATGAAAACATCAGAAAAGATTCTCTGATTTATCGAAAAGTCTGTGAGATTGTTTTAATGGTTTTAACGTAGAATGTTTTTATTTTTTATGTCTTTGATTATTTTCCTATTTTACGAAGTGACTTATTACTTTCAATTAGTATTAATACCTGCAAGGTATTATACGCAAAGGTGTTATTTTTACATTTATTGTCTTTTTTTACTTTCTCTTACTCTATATGAATGTTTAGTTTAAAGAAGTGTGAAAGGATATTAAGAAAACCGGAATAAACCGAAAAACTGAATGAACCGAATCAAATTCAGACAAATAATTACGTACTTTAAAGGGCTTCTTTGAAGAGCAAACGGAGAACACCAGGTGCACAGAAAAAATAGAAAAGCCTATTGTTGAGCATGTAGGCAGCAAAATGAGCTTTCAGAAAGGTTAGTCACCTCACGTGGTCTTATATTGGCCATAAACGAGAATGAAAATGTGGAATTTTTGAGAAAGAAAGTAGTATTATATTATTTTTCATGTCAATTTTGTAAAATCGAGTTGTTACCGGAAATACACGTTTTCAGGTCCCTTAACATAAAAAATATGTTTTCACCTATTGGTGTATGTATATATGAAGTGAAAGAAGTATCTCAAGAACGGAATATCGTAAAAACTTCAAACTTGGATCTTTAGTTAAATACCACCAATGGACTTAATACGGAGATTTTCATCAAGATCAGTTCACCAGGAAGAGTAGTATATTTGAGCAATTTTTCCATGTTTTGCGTGTTTTTCAAAAACAGCATCTACGATTTTTTTTAAAAATCGCCTCATGGCTACATTTTTTATTCTTTACTTGGGAAAGTAGCCTAAATGCTATATCTTCTGAAATTTTGGAGGCTGTTCTCTGAATGTAATTTTTTATGATTGGGCCGTAATGAACAAGGCCAACGGTGTATTATTATATAAATGATATATAAATCTTTAAAAAATCTACAACTTTTGTTTCAAACTTTTTTCAACAATTCATAGTTAAGCGCAAATTAATGATATTCCGTATTTCCTATTAAAATCGGTAAAAAAAAGATTTTTATAGATGTCGGTCGTAGTATGCGTTTAAAGACACAAGTGTTTATTATCAAAATTATTGGAAAGAAGACACCTACAACTTTTCTCAAGCATTTATTAAAGTTTTATCGACAGCGTAGATAAGAGACCACTGTGGGTTTTGTTACTGTAAAAGTGAGTTTTAACGTGTTAAATCGTAACACCCTAACCGGGAATCGAACACAAGATCTTCCATGTTGTGAGCTAGTGCGCTAGCACTACGTCACGGAGGTGGTCGCGGCAATATACTTTTATTGCCACGTTAAATAATATATATTGAACACGACTTGTTAAAATATGATAAAGTAATATGTTTTTGGGTTACAGAAGATCTAGTAGTGGAATAATAGCTCGTACTGAAAAAGCGAGTCTGATATTTCCTAACGTGAAGCATCCGTCATCTGCTTGTTAATTACAAATTTATCTTCTTGCAAGATACAGATTTGTAATAGACACGTATGTACTCTCTCCTGTAATTTGGTGAGCGAATATAGACCTACAATATGCAATTAGTGAATTGTTTAAGTTCTTTTGAAATGTCCGGTATTCAGGAGAATGCTCCGGATTTCGTGGACCGGCCATGTTACCAACGTTGGATGCGAATGAATTTGTCGTACACCCCAATTTGTGTGTGTTTGAATTCAATGTGAAATGAATTAACGGATGTTTCAAAAAGAATAAAATCGTAACATTTAATAAATTAAAGCAGAGGTAAATTTCTTGTCTCCTTACATGTCAGTTTGCAACACTGGATTCAAGGTTAAGAGCTTGTAACAATTGAAATGTTGTAATCATGCTCCAGTGCTAATAGAGTATCCACCGTGTCATTGTGTCAACGATGTCGTTTCTAAAAGTCAAATATATTTCTATTCCTGAGATTTATTTCTCTTATAAGTCTTACGAACGAGTAAAAATCAAGTTTCAGTTAACATATCCCAATTCTACTGTTCCGTAAGTCAACAGTCTTGCGTTTCTTAAATAAATTTTGTGAAACTGTAAATTTACAAGATCACAAAAGCACAAGACGATTGTGAGTGATAACAGTGGAAGTTCTAGAAAATGTAAAAGAACGTTTGATTAGTACTCCTAGAAAATCGCTCAGGTTATCTTCACAGGCTGGGATTTCATTTTGCGCTGCTCTCAGGAGTACTAAAAAGTAATATTATCGGTGTCGTACATGAACTATGAGAAATAGGCCACGGAAAACGTTTACAGTATTTTTTTTTTATTTCGTTCTGTTGTCGATGAAAGCAGTATTGAGGTTTTGGATCGTATTTATTTTAATGATGATACGTGGCTTTACTTGGATGGCTGTGTTAACAGTGAAATCTAAAATATATGGAGCACTGAAAATCGTAACGTGTTTCACAAACGACCATTACACGAAGGGCAAATTACTTTAGCTCATATTTTTTGACTATTATATGGCTGGTGTGGCTCTATACTATCAGTTTATTACAATGTAAGATTTACATAAACAAGAATGTTGGTTCCAGCAACTTACCATTCATGTTATCCAAAATAAAGTTGTCCTGGTTTGCAACACTCTGTTAAAGGTCTTTTACTAAATTTATGACGTGTGGAAAGAATAAAAATCGTTGTGCTGTTTAAATATTTAAAAAAATACTTCCATATAATATAACACCGAACTATTTAACATTGGTTAATGAAATTTTAATTTTTAAGTTATTATTATGTTAAATTTTGAAATTATAAATTTAATAATTATTGTGGTATGTTATTAGATGTACATTTACCTGAGATTTTCTTCCTTTCACTCGTAAAAAATTTCATACATACATGCGTACATTCTAAAAAAATTTAATAAGTTTATAATTGCAGAAAATTGTTATACTGTAATGATAAAAATAATAAGATTGTTTTGGTTTTAAATTACAAACTTAAAATTATGTTTAGCCTACGGGAAATATGGACGGAACAAAATACGAGGATTAAAAATCCTATAGTATTTGTTTTGTTGTAGCTTCTTTTTTCGCAGCACTTAGTTTAGCGGAAATTTATAGCCTAATTATCTTAAAAAATCCTCTTTTAAATTATACTTTTCGCAGACAGAGGTTCTTGTTCAAATCCTAGAAAAGGTAATTAAACATACGGAA
Source organism: Catonia carolina (assembly GCA_035578175.1). NCBI lineage: Eukaryota > Metazoa > Arthropoda > Insecta > Hemiptera > Achilidae > Catonia > Catonia carolina. Next base: position 25,241,380 of record JAQMRL010000012.1, read on the forward strand.
TTGAAAACTAGATAGTGGTTACCAACTTACTCTGATTGTTAATGTTTAATTAAAGATACTCTTTCAGGAATGGTCAGCCTGAATCTGTACAAGATTACATTTCATTTACACATCATAAAATCATCATCATCTCATTGGGTCATAGGGTTACATATTTTTATTAAACTGAGCACATTACAACGTAGGCCTACATACATTATCAATAAAACAAATTAATATCAAAACCTGACTAAATTGTTACTAAGAAAATACTGTTTTTCAAGTAAATGAGATAATTTTCTCATTATGTTGGATTATCAACTATTTATTTCACTTTTGAAAACAATGAAGAATGAAATTAAAGTAACAAAGGTGTTGCTAATTTTTTACAAAGTAACTAGAAATTACCTCCGTTCTCTTCAATGCATAATTTCGCTTGACAAAATCCACTCATCTGTAGTACGACGGCAAGAATCTATTCCTAACAAATTCTCCAGGTACTTTTATTCAATACCTGTGTGCGTTGATCTGTTTTAAATACAAAATTGACTTCATCTAACCTCACAGAACAAGGTTCTGAGTTAGAATTCCTCCTGCTCTTTCTTCTTCTCTTGAGGGTGAAAGAGGAGCGGCAGGCGAATAATAATAATAATAAGTAAAAAATTGAGGAAGAAGAAGAAGGGGCAGAATGAGAATAAGAAGAAAAAGGAGAAGAAGAGGAGGAGGTGATGGTGGCGAAGGAAATCACCAAGGAGACGAAGGAAAAGACGACGACGAAGAAGAAGGAGCAAAATAAGAATCAGAAAAAGAAAGCCGAGAAGATGGAGGAGGCGAGGAGGTGATGGAGAAGAGAAAGAGGTGACGAAGATTATGAAGAAAGAAGGAAGAGAAGAAGAAAAACTAAGAAAAAGGAAAAGAGACTAACAGTGGATTAGAAGAAGAAGAAGAAGTAAAGGAATAAGGACGGTAACGAAACCAAATGGACAAGAACAAGAACATGAAAGAGTAGAATGAACAATGAGCTAGAGAAAAATAAGAAAAAGCAGAAGGAATCTACTCTTTACTTCAGATGGTCGCCTGTAATGTACTGAAACATTATAATAACGGTAGACTGTTCTAGAAATAGTTAAAGTAATAAATTATTTATTGCAAGAAATTATGTATTCTATGCAATGCAGTTTATTGAACAAGGATAGTAGATTACGATGATTTAAATGTATTTTAAAAGAAATTCTCGGAAATCAAAACTAGTATAGACGATTTTTTTTTAAATTCTATTCTACTTTCCAGTCAAGTGGAGAAACTTTTATTAGGTTCTCGATTGCTTGAGAAACTATCAGACCGCTAGTATAACAAAAGTGACATCTTTATAGTCAGTTAGTTACTACCTGGAATATGAATGAAATTAATATTGTTGAGACGTTTCTAAAAAATGGTGTCGTTACGGGATCAGTGCAGAATAATTATATTAATAGTGCGTTGCATACGGCTGGTAGTAAGTGGTTGTTTAGATCAACAGCTGAAAGGCTGGTTTGAACCTCTAAAGGTTTTACTATGTAAAAACGAGGAGTGTGGTGCCTATCCTCACTCAGTTGATAGAGTATGATAGATCAGCACGCCAGGCTTTCTGAAAAGCACCCACTTTCCACCTATATTTGTAACACACCCAAAAGACTAGGATTTAAACTGAGAGATTTTTATTGGATGATGAACAAACGTTTAGAGCTGTCAGTAGAGAGCAAGCTCCTACTGTACAAAGCTATATTGAAACCGCTGTGGTCTTACAGGTTGCCGCTTTGGGTTTCAGCTGCGAAATCGAATCTTGCTATCATCCAACGATTCCAGTCGAAAGTTTTACGGATTATAACAAATGCTTCATGGTATGTGACAAATGATGCGTTGTATAAGGATTTACGTGTCAACACCGTGATAGAAGAAATTACGCAGCTAAGTTCTAAATATCAAGAAATAGTAGATCACCCGAATTCTTTGGCGCTTAATTTAATTGATAATAGCGAACACGTAACATGACTAAAACGAATAAAATTGCTTGACCTTCCGTTTAAATTTATTAACTAACCTACAATTTAAATAATTTTTTTAAGTCCATATCAACATCAACATCATATTCTTCCTCTACGCATTCTACAATCACCGTTATTCATTTTGTTACCTTTTCTATTATTGTTCTTCATCTTTTATCTAGTTAATGTTTTCAAAAATTATACATACTTTTTTTCTTTTTGAAGCAATACCATTGGGTATTGTCTTCGTCATGCGAACACTTTCATGATTTTTTTAAATTTATTTATTTAACGTCGCATCAACTACAATGGTCATTAGCGACAACGTTGGGGTGTAACTACTGCACAATGGAGGATGAAATGATATTTTGTAACGTATGAAAAAATGCCGTGCCTGAGTGGGATTCGAACCCAGGACCGCATGATGAGAGGCAAGCACGTTACCAACTGCGCCAATCCGGCCGGCTTTCATGTTATTTACTTAGTTTTTTTTTAAACTGATTGTAAATAATCTCAGATGTTTGAAAAAAAGAAGTTAACCAAATTGGAATATCACTTCAAACCAGAATTACTAATAATTTATCCCATAAGAAAACAACTTGCGAAAATTAAAAATTAAAAAAATAATTTCAAAATTAATTTTCTTATGTCTTTACAAATCTACTTAGAATGATGTCAAAATAAGAAGTACTTGACAATTTTAATTAATTTTTTCATTCACTTTCTTTTAGATGGTATAATACTTTTTCTTTTATTACATCATAAAATGACACCCTGTCATCTTTACCACTATTCTTCTCCCATTTCAAATTTACATTAACTTTGTTATGGATATAAACCATCAGTACGCAAATACTTTAATAGCCTATCTGTTTGCATATTAATTGCGCCTCGGTGTTTATTATCAATAGAAGGAACACCCTAATCTTTTATAAAATCTCCCTAATATTTCAGATAAGTTTTTCACTTTCATTTAAAATTGAATTAGAATTTGAAAATTCCCATATTAATTTAAACAACAATTTTAATACGTAATTCAGACAAATTTTGTTTTACTTCTTTAATTAAAGAAATCTGGTATAAAACATTCACGAGACTTTAGGTTGCCAATGTAAATAATGAATAATATAACCTACGTTTAATCATGAGTAGATAGATCTATACAATGTAATATGAAAAACGAAACCTAATTTGAATTACGAGTAAATGATGCAAATTGAAAATCAAAGTCTCTTAGACTTAAAAATACGGGGAATCACAATTTCATGCTAAACTAGGCTCAGTAAAAAAAACTTCGTGAAAAATTGGTAGATTTTTCACTTTCGTGTAACTTAGATATTAATCACTTTTGTCGCAAAACGCATATTTTTGTCATCAGTCTCTCGAATGGTTTGATACAGTTCTCCAAGCTGTTCTATCTTGCGAAAGATGTTTAATATATACTAGGCCTACCTGTAACACCCTACATCTATTGTAATTTGCTTTATATATTCTAACCTTTGCTCCCCCTACAAGTCACTCCCTCAACTTACCTTCCATTATTGATAGACCAATACCTCGGTTTCATAAGATGTGCTCCACTAGCCTATCCCTTCTTCTGGTAAGATGTTTCCATACTTTTTCATCCCTTTTTCATCCTCTCGTCTAAAAACCTCTAAATTACTTATTTTCCCTCTCACCTAATCTTTAAAACCACATTTTAAAAGCTTCTATGCTCTTCCTTTCTACAGTCCGTATCACCCACGTTTCTCTCCCGTACAATGCTACACTCCAATCATAGTTTTTAAACTTTTTTTCGTTATCTGTAAGTCAATGTTGAAAGTCAGTACGCAGCTTTTCACTTCAAAGGCTTTTCTAGTTTGAGCAATCCTACTTTGGATATCAATCGAGCTTCTACCATCCTTTGTTGTTTTACTCCCTAGATAGCAGAATTTCCCAACTTCCTGTATGTTTTCGTTGACTACTTTTAAATTGCCTATCTCTTCTAAACCACTCTTGCTGCTGCACAACACTTCGTTTTGTTCTCATTATTTTTCATAAATCCATTCCACTTAAGATATCCTCTAGTTGTTTTTTGTCTGGGCTAATACTAGACTACAATATCACTTGCGAATTTCAGCATTTTATTGTTCTTTTTGAAATTTTATTCCTCTGTAAAATTTTTCCTTTATTTCATTTATAGCCTCTTCTACTACAAGTTAAAAGTTAGTGGTGACAATGAACATCCTTGTCCTACACCTTTTCTTATAGCAGCTTCTGTTTCGTACCCCTCAATTCTTAAAACAGACGTTTGATTCTTACACAAACCGTATGTAACTTTCCTTTCTTTGTATTTAATTCCTTGCCTTTTCAAGCTTTTAAACAATTTACTCCAGTCCAGATAGTCAAATGCTTTTTCTAAATCTACTAACTCCATATAAGTGATTTTATTTTTTTATCCTTTTCTCAATAAATAATCTTAGAGCCAATATTGCTTCTCGAGTTCCCATTCACCTTCTAAATCTAAATTTCTCATCATCTGACACTTTTTCTACTCGGTGTTCTACTCTCCTGTATGTAATTCTTGTTAGTATCTTGGGTGCATGGCATGTTAGGCTGATAATTCTATAACGTTCACACTTCTCTGCTCCTGACTTTTTTGGTATGGAAATGATAATATTTTTTTAAAGTCCGATGGTACTTTTCTACTCTCATACATTTTCTATACAAGTTTGTACAATTTGTTGTGTGCAACTTCTCCACAACGTAATAATTCCGATGGTATGTTACCTTTTCCTGCCGTCTTATTCATATTCATATCCTTAAGTGCCCAATAGAATTCCTCCTTCAGTATACGGTCACCTCTTTCATCTTCTTCATCAGTTTCTCTTTCTATCGCATCATGATCTAATTCTTTTACCCTGTAGAGTTGGTTCATGTATTCCTTCCACCTGTGTGCTCTCTCTTTGCCACTCAACAATGGTTTGCTATCTGCACTTTGTAAATTGACAGCTTTCGTCTTTTGTTCTCCAAAATTTACCTTCATTTTTCTGTAAGCTGCGTCTACTTTACCAACTACCATTTTACTTTCAATGTTCATACATTTTGCTCTGATCCAATCTTCCTTCGCTTTCTGACACTTTTTGTTTATGGTATTTCTCAAGTGGCAATATTGCCTTTTATCTCTTTCGTCCTTTTTTAAATTTCCTTCGCTTATCTATCATTTCCAGAGTAAGTCATCCAAGGTTTCCTATCCCTTCTTTTAGTATTTCCTATCTATTCTTCCGCTGCTTTCAGTACCACCTCCTTGAAGTTTGTCCATTCCTCCTCTACACTTCTTGTGTCATTACCTATTTCTTCTATCTTCTTTAACATACTTTCCTGGAAACTTATATGGTTCTCTTGTACTCTTAGTTTGTTTACATCCCACCTAGCACTTTTCTGTCTCTTCTATAGTTTTTCAAGTTTAAGCTTGCTATCCATTACTACTAAGTTATGATCACTCCCTATATAAAACGCATACTAAGTATTTTAAAAATCTCATATTATATACCTATCTCATAATTATTATGTTCTACATTATTTATACACTTTTGCCCTAGAATATAATGCCGCATTCTTTATTTTTTTGTCATATATCTTAAAAACTGTAGGAGATAGTGCTCTGGGACTTATTGCCGGCGACGAACTATAACAATCTACCATTTTGTATTTTAATTAAAGCATTAAACATTTTAGTATAGCTTCATTTCTTTGGATAAACGAATTCCAGGTGAAATATTTCGCTAGCCATATCTCACTAACAAAGCGTTTGTAGACCAATATTTATAAAACATTTTGTCACCGGATGGCGACATTAAGTGGCAAACCTTATTTGTTTGGTGGCCCTGAAAAGGGCCGTTTAAGCGGTGGTCGTCTTGGAGAGGCGTCGGTCGTAGTCGGCGTGGTGGTCGAGGAGCTGGACGACACGGCGTGTGGTCGTCCAGCGGAGACGTCATCTTCTTCACTCGCAGTAGTGCGTCGATGGCTGCTTCGTCGGGTCTGGTGGGCGTAAGGCTCGGTCGAGGGACTGCTGTGGGCATCGCTTGCGTCAGCGGGCGATGACGGTCCGGTCGACGGCTTACGGTGATGGGTCGGTGAGCGGAAGCATCATCTTCTCTCTTGCGGGGTCGTCGATTAGTCTTCACTGGAGTCCGGCAGCCGTGTGCCGTGGTGGACGTCTTGTCGTTGTCTGGATCGGAAGCGACGAGCCGGCGTGGTGGAAGCGGAGCCCGAAGAATGACGGCTCGGCTATCGGATTCAGGCCTAGTCTTCCCTCAGCGGCAGTTGGGTCCCCACTGCAGCGTGACATTGGTGGCCTCCAGAGCCCCACAGTGTCGGGTCGGCATAGGCCGTCTGCCGATAGCGCGGCCGAGGCGGCTCTCTCCGGGCCGGCGAAGGCTGACCGGTGCGGGAATGTAGCGTCCGCCACCGGTAGCGTAGATCAGGGATGGTGCGTCCGGTCTCGGCTGGGCTCGTCTTCTTCTGTCTGGATCGGAATTGAATCCCTCGGCTCAGTGCAGCGCTCATTTTATAGTCGCCGAGAGCGCTGTGGTAGAGGACGGCTACTAGCTCGGCCTTGATGACAAAGGCCTCTGTCGGTGCGGAGCCGAAAGGTTTGTGGGTGCACCGACAAAGGCCGGGAGAAGTATTGAAGGCCGGCAACACAGTAAATGATTAGTTAGAAGGGGTGGCGGTGACAATTTTTTTTATTTTAGCTAAAAAATTACTTCTTAGAGTTTGTACATACCTTTTAAAAACACTCTGCAAATTTTTTTAAGACTTTCTTCATGCAATATTATGAAATAATTAAGTATTTTGAATTGTTTATATTTTTGAAAATTAATTTTCTTAAAAGAATTCCAAAATTATTGTAGCAACAAGATGTATTATATTTTCTCAGAATTCTTTGTAAGGAACTCCAATATTTCGTTTTTTAATAAATATAAAACTGAATTGAAGATGATTGTCGTATGTAATTCCAAACCTAAAATAAAGTAAATTGCTAAGGTTGGTATGTTGGAAACGCTATCCGATTTGTTATTGATATTCGACAAGCAATTCCAGAAATTGGAGACAATTTTGTGTGTATCTTATCTCCTCCCATGTGTATCGTAACTTTTATCAGATTTTTAACTGTTGTTTTTTTGTCATGTACAATATCGGGAAAATATTACAACTCAACTACAAAATTTTATGAAATACTAGGAAAAACATGAATGTTTTCATGTTTTCATAAAGGGTTGATGAAATAATTTTATCAAATTATTTCCAGATCTATCCTAGAGTAATAATATAATCAAAAGAAACAATTAAATTAATGGAAAATCGTACCAAATTTCTTCAATCTTTAAATTGTTTTAGTAGGTTTTGATTTTTGTATTATCTACCATTTGGCAAAAGTCTTTCAGCATGTAAGTTTTATGTATTTATGTTAGTATATACCTTTTTTCATGTTAACTATTATTTGTGTACAGAATTTATATCCTTATATTTTGTCGTGCATGTTTGTTTATTTTCATTTGGTGGATCGAATGATATGTTTATTGTTATCACTAAGAGGAAAACAAAATAAACAGCAAGAATCTAATAGTCTGAACAACATCAATTACGTTTTTACTCACTCTTACCCCTCGTTCCCCAAGGCAGCGTTTTATCACCTACACTGTTCAGATAATTTACCGGAGACTGACCTGCAACGTCAAACACAACAATTGCAACGTTTGCCGCTAGCGCTGCTATAAAAGCTAATCACGAATCACAATACAAGAACAATTAAACAACTATCAAAATTAGCAGAAGATGTGGAGAATAAAAACTAACGAAGCAAAATATACGCAAGTAACATTTTTACTCTTCAAAGAGTGTCTACCAATATATATTAACGACGTTGTAATGCCTCGTTCTGATTAAGTCAAATATCTTGGCATGTATTTAGATAAGCGTCTTACATAGAGAATGCAAATACACCTAAAAGAAAAAGAAATGAACAAAACATTTAAACAACTTCACTAAATACTGGAAAAAAAGGTCGAAGCTTTCTCCTTACAAACAGAATTTTCTTGTATACAAGATCATCCTGAAACCCATAAGGACTTATAGAATTCTGCTTTGTGGAACAGCCAGTAGTTCTAACGTAGAAATAATTCAATGATACCAATCTTAAATTCATACTACAGTTACATAATTACAATGGTACATCTCAAACAAAATTTTATACTCAGATTTAAATATACCAACAGTAAAACATAAATTATTTAGATTTTCTTCAACATATTACACAAAATTAGAATATCATCCCAACTTTTTCGCAGTGAATCTCCTATTACACCAACATTGAGATGGCTACGATGAACAAATCTTACAGATCTTCTTTGAAGATAAGAAAAGAGGTGCATCAATGGGTGAATCCTTCGTTCAAAGCACGTAAACCAGTTATTAGCAATTCATTCAAAACATCTTTTTTTTTGTTACATGGTGAACAGATTGTAGATTTTTCTGTTGTTAAAAAAAACTCTTGCCCCAGGAACTACCGAGTTGGTCTAGCGGTAAGGTCATCGCTAATTTCGGTGACGAAAGATCCGTACTTCAAATCCAAGTAAAATAATTAATTTTATACGGATCTGAATAAAAGACAGTGGTTACCGATGTACTTTGATAGTTGAGTAACTATACTCTCTCAGGATAAGTCGACCTGAATCTGTACAAAACTACACCTATTTTAGACTTAATGCTTATCGTTCTCATCTCATCGGGGCATGGTGTTGGTTCACTGTTTTAAGTTGAACAAATTGCAAATTAGGCTAGGGATAAAAATATACTCTTCCCCTTACATAAAGTATGGATATGTAGAAGTATGTATGAAGTAATGATTTCATGTCGATTTTCTGATATCGAGTTTTCACCAGAAATACACTTTTCCAGGTTCCTTGAACCCAAAAAACATATTTTTACCGATTAGTGTGATCATGTGTTAGTGAGTAAACGAAGTGACTCAAAATCGGAAAATCGTACAAAGTTGCAACTTAGAACTTAAGATTTGTACTTCAAAAGGATCCGACCTAAATATTTTCATTGAAATCGATCAACCGAAAGTATTTACTCGTGAGATTTGTCACTTTTTAAATTTTTTCAAAAACAGTTTCTACGATTTTGTGTAAAATTGCTTCATTTTCTACACATTTGTGCTTTACGAGATGGATAAGCGGAAGTTTGTTGAAATTTGTAAGAGGAATCTGCTCTCATGGAAAAAGTGGCTTTGTGTTAATTGCTGTATTAATTAAAATTTTTAGTCAAAAATGGGTTTCTGTATTTATAAGTCGAACAAAGATTTATTTTCATTTTGTCACTAACTCGTGATTAAAATTAGGTCATGGTTTATATTTTACATTTTTTAACTAATGATGAAACATAGGTTATATTTTTCATTATATATATTGGCAAGATAAAGTTGTGTGAGTGTTATTAGAAGATTTATTTATTTAGTATTAATTATTTCAGTCTAGCAACCATGGGTTTTATCTCATGATTTAAGTTCGTAAAATTGGTTACAGTTTTTTTTTCTGAGAGATTACCCCATTATGTGGATCTAGTCCACTGATAATTTCTTTTATTATAATGTAACGAAGAAATAAGAAATGTACTTAGTTTTAATCAGTCGAAATAAAAGAGAATTTATTACATGTCTTTCCAACTAATATTGATCGTCAAGTCGTTAAAAGAATACGGTTAAGAAAAAACCCGGAAATAATGTTTACTTGCATTTCCCAATCGCATACAGAAGTAATGTTTAATTTAGCTTCGTAACGTAATTTCCCATGTGTCTTAAAGGATACACTGGCTATTCGAGTATATATCACTAAAAATACACAACAAGATTAAAGTCTTCTGAACAGAATTAAGTAAATATTTCTCTCAATTAACTGTGGTAACGAGGATTTCAATTTGTTTAAACTTAAGTATATCTTCTGAAATGAACTAAGAAATCGATTGTTTGGTAAACTAAACTCATTTTATTTCTAATCTTCAAAAAGTATTTCTTATCAGTTTTATAATAAGTTTTGATGCTAAATTCATTATAATTTACAGTACAATGCCGATTATTTGAATGTTAAATATGTGGATCGCTTTCGGAAAATTTTTTAACATATTGACTGACCGTCTGACATGGCACGGTGAGTAAAACAAACTATACTGACCCTGAATTCGAGATACGCTCCTTTTACGACCCATTTTGTATGTGTATATATTTATATTCGTATATATCTATATTAAAGCTGAAGTCTTAAAACAAAAACATATTTTAACATGAAAACAGTTTCTGAAAATTTCAGGAGATTTGGTGCTTACCTTATGTTTTAAACCACTTAAAATGTAATATGCTATATAAGGAAATTTAAAAAAAATCGTTAACTGTTGTTTTTGAGAAAATATCAAAACGTGAGCAAATGAGCTACTACTTCTGGTTGACCCGATTGTAATGAAAATGTTCTTGTCAGGTCCACTAGTGATACATAACTAAAATTACAAGTTTTGACTACATATGTGCACAGTAATTGTTAATTTAATTAATAAGAGAAGACTAGCTAAAAATAACCCTACGGAATATAAGGCTCTAGATAGGGAAATCAGAGGGAAAGTGAGAGAGGCAAAGGGGAGGGAGTTGCAGGAGAGATGTGCGGAGATAGAGGCATTTCAGGCAGTGCATGATGATTTTAATGTCCACCGGAAAGTCAGAGAGGTGACAGGGAAATATAAAAGGAAAACAGGGATCAGAGTGGAGGACGAGGGAAGTCTGATACTGGACCAGGAGGAGATGAAAAGAGTATGGACGAGATACGTCGAACAATTGTTCCATGACGATCGATCAGAGCCCCCACCGACTGGCAATGAAACGGGTCCAAAAATATTGAAAGAAGAGGTGCGAGTGGCAATCAATCGGATGAAAGAGGGAAGATCATCTGGACCTGACAATATTCAATCAGAATTTTTTAAATTTTTAAATGAAGAGAATGTAAATGGGTCACTTCAGTATTCAATGAAATCTATGATAGTGGTAACATCCCTCATGAATGGCTCAAATCAGTATTCATTCTGCTACCAAAGAAAACAGGAGCCAAAACATGTAGTGAGTACAGAACGATAAGCCTCATGAGCCATTTCCTGAAGCTGTTTTTGAAAATCATTCATGGACGAATATATAGGCTTTGTGAACAACAAGTTTCCTACACACAGTTTGGGTTCCGGAATGCAGTTGGGACCCGGGAAGCCATTTTTAGTCTGCAAGTTTTGTTCCAGCGATGCAGGGACGTCAATTGTAATATTTATGCATGTTTCGTGGACTATCGGAAGGCTTTTGATAGAGTTCGCCATGGGAGGATGGTCGAGATTTTGAAGAGTATTGGCCTGGATGACAAGGACTTAAGAATTATTGTAAACTTGTACTGGAATCAGTCAGCTTCCGTGAGTTTGGAGAATGACAGTACTGAAGAAGTGAGGATAAGGCGTGGTGTCAGACAGGGCTGTGTTTTGTCCCCACTTTTGTTTAATATTTACTCTGAGTACATCTTCAGAGATGCCTTGGAGGGCATGGAAGTGGGGATCCTCTTGAATGGAGAACGAATTAACAACTTTCGTTACGCAGATGACACAGTTGTCTTTACAGATTCACTTGACGACCTACAGAATCTCATGGAAAGACTGGTTCATAGTAGCCAACAGTATGGACTTGACATTAATACTGACAAAACAAGATTGATGGTCATTAGCAAAAATAGAATCCCTACATGTCATCTTATTATTAACAATAAGCGTATCGAGCAAGTAAGCAAATACTCCTATCTTGGGACCATCGTAAATGAGCAATGGGATCAATTTCAGGAGATAAAGTCTCGCATAGAAAGGGCCAGAGCTGTTTTTAATAAAATGAAAAACATTTTTACAAGCCACGACTTAACAATGACGGTAAAGATGAAGCTAATAAGCTGATAAGATGTCTTCTCTGTTCTTTTTTATGGGGTTGAGTCGTGGACCTTGACTAAAGCCTCCTGTAGAAAGTTGGAGGCCTTTGAGATGTGGCTCTACCGCCGAATGTTGAGAGTGTCATTAACAGATCGGGTAAGAAATGAAGAAATACTCCGGAGAATGAGGAAAAATATGGAGGTCCTATTGACGGTGAAATGTCGCAAACTCCAATACCTTGGTCACATAATGAGGAATGAAAGCAGATTCCACTTGTTGCAGTCTATATTGCAGGGAAAGGTATCAGGTAGAAGAAGTGTGGGTAGAAGAAGATTCTTGTGGTTGAAGAATCTCGGAACATGGTTTTCGAAGACGTCCACCGAACTATTCCGTGCGGCAGTAGATAGAGTAGTCATAGCCAGGATGATAGCCAACGTCCGGAACGGACTGGCACGATAAGAAAAAGAAGAATTGTTAATTTAGTTATTTAATAAATGTTAATATTTTATTCTCTCTCTCTCTCTCTCTCTCTCTCTCTCTCACACACACACACACACACACACACACACACACACACACACACACACACACATAAACGCGCGCGCGTACCGATCGCTAAACATTTGTTTGTTAGATTCAGATAGATTCAGAGAAAGCCTTCATTTCGGTAAAAACTTGATTTCCAAAAATCAATGTAACATCAATACTTTCCTTCCTTACAATTCAAAAGAAAGTAACAAAAATGCAAGAGAAAGTTAAAAGGAAAGGCAAAATACCTATACTATGCTTGATTCTTTAGATGAAAATAATTTTTCAAAAAATATTTTATTAAAATTTTCATTAAAATGGAACAAAGTGATAAAAAGATAAATCATACAAAATTTAAATTTTCAGTTTATATAGGTTGAATTTTAGTTACGGTAGATAATTCGTCACAATGAAAGTTTTCTTTTTTCCTTTTGGGGGAAGAAAATTATCCATGTACGTGTGTATAAATTAAAAAGCGTGACGGTTGTATTTAAAACGAACTTTTCGCTTTTTATAGTATTTTATTTTTTATGTACTGGGTGTTCCAGGAGAAAATTTATATACAATTTGAGATCTTATAATAAAAATAATAAAGGGGTTTTAAAATATTTTATTCCGGCTTTTTACCAATTTTGATCTGATATCCATTATATTTAAAATTTTATATGTTAAATACACACCCATAACAGGTTTGTAAATTATTTGCACTCAATCTGCTAGTTCCAGGGATAGAAAAAATAGTTCTGGTTTTTTTCAAATGGTTAGCCAATTATATAATTTATATGACTGAAGCATTTAAGAACAGGAGAGGTGTAAGAGGTGTAAAACATAGTATTGAGAGTTATCTCCTCTGGGAGTAATGAATTTCATTATACAGCCTGACCCTGTGGTGAGTGAAGTGAAGGTTTCACTTGCAAGGTGGAAAGTAGATACTTTCCAGACGGCCTGGCATACTGATAAGTATACTCAGTGAGAAAAGGGAAAAACCTCACTTAGTCCTCCTTTTACTTAGTGAAGCCTCAAGGGGTTCAAACCAGCCTTTCACTGCTGACCTAATAAAAATGGTCAATAATTTCGTATGATTCAAAATCGGTTTAATTTACTCGTTTATTTTAAGTAGCAATGGTAATTTAATCTACGTATCAGACATTTTGTATGTGATATTAAAAGTTATTTAACGGGCCGTCAGTATTTTGTTACTGAAAAAAAGAGGAAACGAGCGGTACCTTCTCCAATCGGATCTATGGATAGAATTTGGTATACTTTAGGTAAATCACTTTTAAAAAAAAGAACCAAGTAAATGGATAGGTTGAAAGCGTGTACACAGTTGTATACAGAAAAAGAGAAATTGAGGAGCATATAACCGACCACCTCTTGGGACCTCCCACTTCTCCTACTCTTCTAACTACAGTACTTCTCCGCTCCAAATCTCCCAAGCTCCTTTTTTTTAAAAAAGACACTAGTTAGATTACTAAAAAAATAAATAATAATAATAATAAAAATACTTAATTTCAAAACAAATGAATGATTGTTTTTATCACGTTAATTTTTACACTCACATTCATTTTAATAACCTTTATTCCAATAACCGATGCGGCGGAAATTAAAATATCCAATTATGGTTAAAAACCTGGTTTGATTACACGACGTTCTCTAGCCAATGTAGATAATTAACAATATAACTTTTGTTTATTCATGAATAAACAACGTAAAATGAAAAATGTAACCTCATTTTAATCACGAATGTGAATGACGCAAATTGAAAATAAACTTTTGTTCGACTGATAAAGACGGGAAATCAATAATTAACATAACTAGAATCTATAGAGAAAAATGCTCGAAATAAAAGTTGTAGGATTTTTGATTTCCTATAACATATTTGTTAATAAAAATTTTGACGTGAAAGACATGCTAAAGCCGCAATGTTAAATATTCCTTTGTTATACTGTTTCTGATGAGCAAAATACAAAAAATCACTTATTGACGCTAAACTAGTGGTGATTGTTTTTAAATACCTTTTTGCAGATTGTAGCCTAAATATGAGTTTTAGAGCAAAATTTGTATATGATAAAAGCTGTAAAACTTTAAAATCTAATTTTTTAATTTGAAGCATTGATTTTCTTCAGCGCTTAGTTTAACGTCAATAATTAGGATTTGCCATATTTTGTTCATAAAATTCAGTAAAACTAATTTTTTAAGATTACGGCCTTAGTACTAGTTTTACGTAAAGGGTTTTTTCTGCAAACCTAAGTTTAACGAAAATTAGTGATATTAATTATTTTGAAATTCAATAAATGTTGATTATGATTTTTTAGGGTCATTACTCATGATAAAAATTGGGTTGTGTTTTTAGTTGTTTTCATTTTCAAAATAATTTCGTGTAAGTGTTTTTTCTCTTGACGTTTTACTCTGGAATTAGTTTCCGAATTTAAAACTTTCATCTTGGAACACCCTGTATATGAAACCCTTATGTATAATATTCCACCCTGAATTTAATGTGTTCAAACTCGTTTTGAAGCACTCACCCCAAACTAAATTAAACCAGGTCGCATTGAGACCCGTATTTTAATTCGGTAGAAAAGTTTTTAATTATTTATAAAGTATTACAAAGAAAAAGTTGGGGGAAATTATAAAATATAGGTAGGTTGAAAATGCATTAAAAGCGTTACGTTTGGGGTTAAATTAACTATGTTATATGTTACGGTTGAAATAGTAAATGGTAAATTTTGTGTTTGTAAGTTGGCTAAACTGTAATAAATTTTATGCGTATTGTACTGGTTCTAGTATAAAAATTGTCACTTGATGTTTAAAATAATCAAATCACAATAAATTTCTTGAAATTATCTTTAAAATACTAAAATTCATTGATCTATGACTGATTTTGAAGCTAATTTTAAAGAAACCCGTTAAAATTGATCACATCAAAAATTTAAAATATAGTACCTAATGAAATAAATACTCGTAGTACTAACGTGTCGGTACCAATATTTTTTGATTCTCCATACCGATTCATATATCGAGAAAAAGAAATCGATCTTACATTCCAATACCAAGTTTCCCACTGATGTTTCAATGAGCAAAACGACAACTATCACTATCCATTTTAAAATACAGACACAGAAACCTTCAGAAGTACGCACTTCAGAAGACATATTTTTGATCTCATTTATAAAAATAAAACCGTATACTTAAACTTAAACTTAAATCGTGAAAATAAAAACTAAAACTAAAATTTTTGTGATATAACTTTCATGATACACACTTTGAAAAAACGCGGACGCACAATGAAACACAGGTTAACCTCTTAAGCGTAACCACACGAGCAATATAAACGTACTTTGAACTGCAATATATTTACGATGAAATTCCGATCTCGTGAACTGATTTTATCGAATTGTTATCGTCTTCTTACATAGTTCAAAAAGTGATTCATGTGTACTCTTTCTTTTTCGGATAGCCGTAATCGTTTTATTAAAACGAGCAATCAGACTGTAGTATATGATTAAAATTGGTAGTCGAATTAGTTATTTAACATGACCTTAATTCAAACTATTATGTAAATGGGAAAGTTGTTTTACTCCCACAAGCTGATGCATCAAAAAGATGCATTTAATGCTGTATTTACTCCCCCAATGAGGCACCTTACCCTTTTGTCGGTAGAACTTCATCGTATGGCAAAATGTGGGCGCACAAACACATTTTCATTTTAACATTTAAAGATTAATTTATGTTTAAATCTTCAAACCTCAAACTTTGAAACTTGAAACCATTTAACTTTAAACCTCAAACCTTCAAACCTTCAAACCTTCAAACCTTGAAACTCCAACTTTCAAACTTTCAGTCTTCAGACCTTCAACTTTAAACCCAAAAAACTTAAAGTTCACCCATCAAATGTTTAATTTAAGAGGCTTTATACCTTCAGTCCTCAAAATTAAAATACTTAAACTTCCAAATTTCAAACCTCAAAAATTCAAACATTTACATTATAAAACTACCATATGTGGAACCTGTACATTGATTTGTTTACTTTCAAACCTTCAAATTCAAACCTTGAAATTTCAAACTTAGGAACAATAAACCTTGAAATCTTGAGTTCAAAGCTCAAGTCTTTAATGTACCTCTAATTTGTCAATTTTCAAACCTCAATCCGTGTTTGAAGTAGAACCATCAACCTCAAAAGTGACAATTTAAGTCATTTAAAAAAAAAGCTTAAACAATACTTGATTGATGAAACATTTTACAGTGTGCACGAATTTCTTTCTGAATACTTTTTCGTTGAAAAGTATTTAACTTCTAATTAAACAAATATTGTGTACTATTTGATACAAAAGGGTTCATGACAAACCTACTGAGTTAAGTAGTAGCGGTAACAAATTATTGGTAAGTGATGAATTGATCATTGTGTTTAACTTGTAAATTTTGTGTGTTATTTTATACAAAGGGGTTCATGACAAGTCTACTGATGTAAGCAGTAGCAGAAACAAACTTTTGGTGGCAATTGATGAATATATCATTGTGATTGATTTTTGTTTATCAGTTTTATCTTGACATGTCCTATACTCCCTTTTAGAGACTTCTGGATGCAAAAAAACTTCAAATTTTGAAAATTAAAAATATAAAACTAACTAGATACGTTAAACCATCTATGAGATCCAGTTAAATTTCTTAATACACCTAACCCATTTGGCGGCAAAACCATTTGACGGCCATTTACCGCGTGGTAAAGTGCGTGCGCTACGCGCCCGCTTTTCTTTGGTTCTGATCTACTTAAGAATTATGATCCGCATAGCCCCTCTGATGCTAATACGGAAACGGCTCGAACGCCGCTGGGAGGAGATTATACGATTAGAATTGGTAGTCGAATTAGTTATTTAATACAACAACAATTTAAATATTTTTCAAACAGGAAAGATTTTTTTATTACCACAAGCCGAAATTACCCATTACCCAATTGTATAATATTTGATATCTTTTACCTTAGAATATTACGGTAATTAAGCTACAGTTCGGAAACTAAAGAATCGATATCAACAAATCGACTGTTAGCGCTTGTAAGGGCGCTGAATAAAAGACAATAAAGCGAATTCGAAATGAATAATTCTACCTTAATTAGTAGACGATTAATTAATTGAACTCGGAGGACCAGGCTAGTTTTAAGCAGCTGCCAGCCACAGCTAAAACGACTTAGAGAATAAACGAAATGAATTAATAGATAATTGAACGAAATAACGAAAGGTAGGGGACATAATTGGCAGGACAAAAACATAGGAAGGCACACACTTGATCAACTATTCATAATAAATGAAAGGCGCTCTTACCTTGAATCCAGAAAACGACATGAGACTTGTAGGCACGCACGTGGTGAAGCACTGATAACATCGCAATAAACAAACAGCAACAGTTCACAATACAAAATACATGAGCAATTGAATATAATTCACACAAAGCAAAGAACAATAAACAGCTTAAGTTCATAACAAACGACGAATAACGAACGAAACCAGATTGTAAACGAAGAATGGCAGGGTATCGACAACCCCAAGCCACGCGCTAAGCGCGGACGGCAGACACGCTTCCATTCATCACGAAAGCTGAAACAAGAGTGTGTATAAGGATGCCGGATATGCAAGGAGGAGTAGGGATAAAGGATGACGTGATTAGTGATGTCACGCGGAAACAATCAAGCAGGAACAATTATGATTAGCGGGAGAAAACAATTTGAATTAACCCGGGTAATACTGGCGCTAACATACCGCCCGCCTAAATCGAAGCAAGCGATTTACAAATAACTGATCGAAGAACGAAGCCGCCCGCCCTGAAACAACAGGGAGCGGAGAACGTAGGAAGAAGACGAAGAACGAAGCCGCCCGCCCTGAAGCAACAGGGAGCGGAAAACGCAGGAAGAAGACGAAGAACGAAGCCGCCCGCCCTGACGCAACAGGGAGCGGAAAACGTAGCAAAACGATGAGCGAAGCATCGACGACGATTGAAGACGTAGAAACGAACGAGGTGAAGAACGGACACATCTTGATGTGGCGTGAGAAACGCACGGGTTTGCCCGGCCAACGACGGACGGAGCATCTTCCACGGCTTGCGCGGAAGCCAACGAGTAACGGAACGATCTTGATGTGATTGCCAACAAGGGTTGACAACCAGAAGCGAAGAAGAAGAAGAAGAGACGAAGAAACGAACGAAGAAGACGAGAATTTCAGCAATGAACAGCGATATTATGCCGAATTGTTAAAAGATTTTATGCATTGTATTAAAAATGCAGTTAATGGTTGATTGAGAGAAGCCTACTCAGAAAATTGAAATGCTAGGAGAGAAATAACGAAGCAGGCGAAAGACTGCGATGAGAAGAAGACGAGGATAATTTTTTAATATTAAAGCCTAATTGTCAGGCAAGACAATCAGCTTAGATACTGGTCGAATGTACGTACCGTGGATGGTTTTTATCTCAGCGGTACGAACTGTACGGTCTTTACCGGGAAAAACGTTAGTGATTGTGCCCAATGGCCATAAGGCAGGGGCAGTGTCTAGATTTTGAATTATGACAACGTGACCTACTTGAAGGTTGTCACGAGCACGAGTCCATTTATTACGCTGAGTTTGCGTGTGTAGGTAGTTCAGGGACCATTGCTTCCAAAATGACTGAACTAATACTTTGAGCTGCTGCCAGCGTGAAGCAGGCCGAAGTTGATCGATTATGCTTGGTTCGGGTGGTTGTAATAAAGAAGATCCGATGAGAAAATGTCCAGGAGTTAACATAAATCTTTCCTCGCTGGGGTCAGATGAGAACTGGAACAGAGGTCTGCTGTTTAAGACAGCTTCAATACGAGCGAATAAAGTTACGTACTCCTCGAAGAGCAGGGGTTTGTCCCCGATGAGTCGAAGTAAACAATGTTTGGCAGATTTAACGGCGGCCTCCCATAACCCGCCGAAATTAGGCGCAGAAGGTGGATTGAAGTGCCAGGTTATTTTTAACGCAGCGAGATGATTTCCAATAGCAGCGGAAGAACTACGAATTAAATGATAAATGTCGACAAATTTGTTTTTAGCGCCTACAAAGTTGGTGCCATTATCGGAGTAAATGTCCGATGGCAGGCCTCGACGAGACACAAAACGATCCAGAGCAGCAAGAAAGGCTTCGGTTGAAAGATCGGATACGAATTCGAGATGAACAGCCTTAGTTGACATACACACGAAGACACACAAATAGCCCTTGGAGCAGGAAGCTTTACGAAGACGGTTAGTTTTAACGATGAAAGGACCAGCATAATCAACACCAGTAGATGAGAATGCTCGAGAAGCAGTGACACGAGAAGAAGGTAATGTGGACATCATTGGTTGAGCAGGTCGTCCGTTGTATCTAATGCAGCGAACGCAGCGATGAATTCGGTGTCGAATTACGTTTCTAGCGGATAGAATCCAAAAACGTTGAACGATTAAAGCCTGTGTGGTACGAGGTCCCGAGTGAAGCGACAATTGATGAAAATAGTCACATACTAAGTTGGTTAAGTGACTGTGTTTAGGCAGTAACATAGGATGCTGTGCAGTTGTACTAAGAGCAGAACGGCATAGGCGACCGCCCACTGTTAGAATACCTTGATCGTTGAGCAGAGGCGACAAAGAAATAAGCGACTTGGATGGCATTTTGCCCTTGGTGATGGCATGTAAGTCATCGGAGAAATAACGCAGTTGAGTTAATTTTACGCAGAGATTAGTGGCATCGCAGAGTTCTTCTGAAGTCAGAAACGATGAGAAAACGACGGAAGAAGACTTGAGTTTTTTGACGAAACGCAGAACATAAGCCATGATTCTAGTTAGGCGAGAAAACGAGGAAAATTTTAACAAGATATCGTCGGGAAACGAAGGATCAGTAGAAACGGCGAGACATGTTTTTTCTTGCCGCAGATCGAGCTTGTCGGTAGAAACATACGGAATATTAATCGCAGGCCATTTTGAAGATGGTGCACGATAAATAGGCGGACCTAGCCACCATAACGGGTGATTGATCAAGTCGGTACAGTTAGTGCCACGAGATGCGACATCAGCAGGGTTCTGGTCAGTGGAAATATGAGACCAGCAGTTTACATCGGTTAAGGATAGAATTTGTTGCACACGATTGGCAATAAATAACTTTAAGCGGTGTTGCGGTGTTTGTAACCAGGCCAACACGATACTAGCATCAGTGAATAATCGAAATTCACAACAAGAAATTGAGCTCGTAAAATTAGAAATTGAAAAAATTAATCGGGCTAACAAGAGTGCAGCGCACAGCTCGAGACGAGGAATTGTAACATTTTTTAACGGAGATACCCGGCTTTTAGCTTTGAGTAGAAACATGTTAGCATGAGAACCTGTTTGCACGTGAAGGTAAACACAAGCAGCGTAACCCTTCTCAGAAGCATCGCAGAATCCAAGTATTCGGTATTCAGCGCCGTTGACAGAGATTAGCCGAGGTAAACGAAAATTTTGTAAAGAAGACAAATCAGAACTGAATTTATTCCAAGCACGGTCGAAGAGCGGCGGTAACTTGTCGTCCCACTGCAGATCGTTATTCCAGAGTTGTTTCAAGAAATGTTTCACCCAGAAGGTGACCGGAGTGAGAAAGCCAAGAGGATCGAAGATTTTCGCAAGGTAGGAGAGCACAGTACGTTTTGTGACCTCCGAATCGAAAGGAATTACATGATACGAGAACGAATCAGAGTTGGGGTTCCACTGAAGCCCTAAGATTTTAATTGACGAAGTTTCGTCCGAGAAGCAGACTGGATTTTCCAGGTGATCGTTTGGAAAACGTTGTAGAAGATCAGGATGATTAGAAGACCATTTACGCAGCTGAAAGCCTCCTAAAGCGAATAATTCGATGAGCTGGTCGATTAGAAGTTCGGCTTCCTTAAAAGTGGAAGCGCCGGTTAGTATGTCGTCGACATAGGTGCTGGAGCGTATAGCATCGGACGCAAGAGGAAAAGAAGAGCCTTCATCTTCAACTAATTGAAGCAAGGTACGTTGTGCAAGGTAAGCAGACGGTTTGACTCCGTAAGTCACAGTATTGAGCTCGAACTCTTGAGGTATGGAACTTGCATCAGAACAATAAAAAATATGTTGATGAGACCGATCTTCAGGTCGCACGAGAATTTGTCGATACATCATTTTTTAATGTCAGAACAGACAACTATTGGATGTTTTCGAAACGTGATTAAAATATCACAAATGTCCTTTTGTAATTTAGGACCAGACAAAAGTTGATTATTAAGCGAATTGCCGTGACAATCAGAGAAGGAAGCGGTAAATACAACACGAATTTTCCCATTAGGGTCGGCGGTTTTAAAAACGCCGTGGTGCGGAATTATGTATTCGGCGATAGAAGAAGCAGGAGACATGTGGTTGAGATTAAGATACTCACGCATGAAATCGTGGTATTTTTGTTGAACTACAGGCTGCTGTGAAATTTTGACAGCGAATTTTTTAGCAGCACTACTTGCAATATTACGATTGGAAGACAACGATGTAGAGTTAGCTTTAAATGGAAGCGCAACAATGTAGCGTCCAGTGCTATCACGAGTGGTGGTATCGGAAAATAACTGCTCACAATAGTCATTGTCCGGATCGGTAGCAGGAGGAGCGACGATTTCTTCCGACTCCCAGAAGCGCTGCATAGTTTGAGACAGCGAATCGACAGCAGCGAATAACGAATTGGTAGGTTGGTTATTTAAAACCGTAGACAATGCTGGTAATTTACCAAAAATTACCCAGCCGAAAACTGTAGAAATGGCAGAAGGACTGCCTTTGATTATTGAATTATTGTGTTGAATTATTAGATCAGGAAACACTTCGGCGCCCAGTAAAATGTCTACAGGGGCGGAGTGTATGAATTCAGGATCAGCAAGAATTTTATCGGAGTGTGATTGTAACACTTCGTGAGACAGACAAACAGATGGTAAACTATTAGTAATTTTAGGAATTACTAAGGCGGTTGTATTGAGACGAAAATCGCTGTTCAGTTGAGAAGCGATGGTAAGCTGCGAAGTACCCTGAATTTGAGTAGTGGCGGCTGAAATGCCTAACAGGTTTTGACGACACGGAAATATTTTTGCGCCAATTAGTTCTGCAGCGCGAGATGTGATTAAATTCACCTCGGAACCGCAGTCGAGTACAGCGCGGAAAGCGAGAAAGTTACCAGAGTGATTTTGTATAAGTACAGTAGCAGTACCTAACAAAACCTTTTGAGAACCAGTTTGACATGAAAGAGAATTACTATTAGACGAATCGATTGAAGTCACGGTATTTTCAGTAACGTGGTCTTGACGCACGCTACTGAATGCAGAAGGATGTTTATCACCACTAGTACTTGTAGATGAATTACGATCAAACGAATTGATAACTTGAGAATTATTATTACGATTGAAATTAGTAACAATAGATTTATTGTTTGGATTAATCGATGCAGAATTACGAACGTTGGAATCGACTTGACTAGGTGCGTCGTGTAACAGTGTGTGGTGATTAGTAGCGCCACATAAACGACAGGATTTAATAGATTTACAATCTTTGCGAGAGTGCTTGCCGAGGCAGGCGAAACACCTACGAAGTTGAAAAATTTGTTTATGTCGTTCTTCAACAGACATAGCGAGAAATTTGTGACAATTGAAAATATTATGGTTAATGGAACCACAAAACTGACATTTATAGATAGTGTCGCTATTTGAATTGGCAGGATTACTACTCAATAAAACTGAATGTTGTTTTTTAGGCAGTGTCGGAGACTGCGGTTGTTTACGGAAAACCGGTTTGTGGACTGCCGGTTTATCGACATTAGATTTACTTGCATACGACGAACTGGAATTATCGATAGATTGAGAAGAATTAAGCAACTCACAAGAATGCATTTTAGCAGTAACAAACGAGATCAAGGCTTCGTACGAAGGAACGGTAGACGCAGGATTATGATCCGCGAAACTCAGTTTAGTAACAGGATCTAGATTTGAATAAACGATTTCAAATAAAAGATACTCAAGGAAATTAATATTGAGTATTCGCAAAGCGCCAATAGCAGATTCGTGAACGTTTAAGAAATGTTTCAACGATTGATAATTAGGCGAATCAGATTTGATGAAATTAAAAACTTGATTTAAATGCACATTTGCAATTCTACGTGGGTTTGAATAACGGTCGAGTATTAAATTATATGCCAATAAGTAATTATCAGCTGACAATGGTAAATGCTCAATTAAGCGAAGTGGCTCGCTAGTTAAAGAGCACCTTAAGTAATGCAGTTTTTGAACATGAGATAAATCAGAGTTGTTATGGATTAAATCATTGAATAGACTTATGAAATTCTGGAATTTGGTTATATCGCCATCGTAAGACGGTAGACGAATATTAGGTAATTGAACCAATGGCGAATTATTGGTTTTATGTTGACTTGAAATAATCACAGTTTTATTTAGCGATTGAATTAGTTGTTGTGCAGAACCGATTAATTGAAAATATTTGTTTTCAAAATTAGTGCGCTCGATTTCGAAATTGTTATCAGGTTGAAGTAATTCAAGTTTGGTTTGAATTAATTCAAAGTCAGACCAAAGGTCGATGAATTTTTCTAGGCGTAATTTTACTTGAGTTATTTCGACGTCAGATTTAAGAAATAGATCAAAACGATTTAAATGATTATTGATCACGTCACGTTTTTTAATTAATGATTTATAATCGTCCATGTTGACAAAAATGAACGAATAAATATAAATGAATTAATAAACAGACACAAGTTGAAAAAGGTAAACAAACAGTAACTGACTATAATTAGGTCAGTATAACGATTTAGCATTAAAGGTTATGACAACGAAGTACACAGTACGAGAATCAGTTTGTAAGTGAAACCAGTTGACTGTGGAAAGAGAATGTGCGGAGAGCGAGTCTGCGCATTAGAACGTTGTGACTTGATGAAGACAAGAGAAAATGGCGACCGTTACTAATTCTTGAACAGAGCTAACAGAGACGTGAAGCGTTGAGTGTGACGTCACAAGACACACAGTACATAGTTTTAAACAAGACGCAACCAGCATATATACGCAACAAATAGATACATCCACCCGTAACACAATAACCGCAGATGATTACACAATGTGTAATTAACGAATTTAATGAAATAATAAAACAGTATATATATAATTGACTGTAGCCATAATTACTGATACATATCCAATGCCCGGAACGGACCAAAATGTTAGCGCTTGTAAGGGCGCTGAATAAAAGACAATAAAGCGAATTCGAAATGAATAATTCTATCTTAATTAGTAGACGATTAATTAATTGAACTCGGAGGACCAGGCTAGTTTTAAGCAGCTGCCAGCCACAGCTAAAACGACTTAGAGAATAAACGAAATGAATTAATAGATAATTGAACGAAATAACGAAAGGTAGGGGACATAATTGGCAGGACAAAAACATAGGAAGGCACACAATTGATCAACTATTCATAATAAATGAAAGGCGCTCTTACCTTGAATTCAGAAAACGACATGAGACTTGTAGGCACGCACGTGGTGAAGCACTGATAACATCGCAATAAACAAACAGCAACAGTTCACAATACAAAATACATGAGCAATTGAATATAATTCACACAAAGCAAAGAACAATAAACAGCTTAAGTTCATAACAAACGACGAATAACGAACGAAACCAGATTGTAAACGAAGAATGGCAGGGTATCGACAACCCCAAGCCACGCGCTAAGCGCGGACGGCAGACACGCTTCCATTCATCACGAAAGCTGAAACAAGAGTGTGTATAAGGATGCCGGATATGCAAGGAGGAGTAGGGATAAAGGATGACGTGATTAGTGATGTCACGCGGAAACAATCAAGCAGGAACAATTATGATTAGCGGGAGAAAACAATTTGAATTAACCCGGGTAATACTGGCGCTAACATCGACTTTTTCCGTCGATTCTCGATAACCATTTTTTTTTCATGTATCGGTGGTATCGAATATCGGCGTATGTAATCGATAGATCCCTAAAACTAACATACTTAAATGCGGTTGTTATAAAGAAAATTTAATTATAAAATATTAGGTATATCTTACTGGTAGTGTTTTCGAATTTTTACTTTCTCTTGCCCTATATGAATATAGACACAGACCAATCGCTAAAATAAACGTTTCTTTTAGAGTTCAGGGTAGTTACAAACGTGTGTTTTTGGTAAAAATTTAATTTCAAAAATCTGCATGAAAACAATACCTTCCTTTCCTGTACAATCATATTGAACAAGAGAAAGATAAAAAATATATAAAAGGTACGGTCCATCTATTTCAACCAACTTCCCTATCTATTTACTACACATTCTACTGATCCCAGTGCACTTTAACCGTTTTACCAACGTATGCCTCCTGTCATGTTTACAAGTAATAAAAGCTGCTTTTCAGAGCTTTATACGTCACTATCAGAAAAGCGGTTTATTGTCAGTAGAACTTTACAAAAGTAATTCTAGAAATGTTTTGAAAATAATACCGGAAAGCCTTCAGCCATGTCTACTTGGAAAATTACGTAGTATTTCCCAGTAAGCTTATTCGGGTTTGGAACCGGAAAAACAATCTGGAGCTAAACACACACACACACACGCACGACTTTATCTTGTCAATGCATATAATGAAATATATAACCTACATTTAATCATAAGTATACAATATAAATGATAAAAATTACCTAATTTTAATTATCAATGAATGGCAAAATTTGAAAATCAACCTCTGTAGGACTTAAAAATACGGGAAATCACTAATTGTGAATAAACTAAGCTCTATAGAAAAAATGCTTGAATTAAAAGTTGTGTGTTCTTTAATTCAGTAACTAAGAGTCAAAAGGGGTAATTTTCTTCTTTTGACCATTTTTGGGTTGACCATTTTGTAGAATTTATTATATTGCACAAGGTGATATGGTCTGTTTGTTTTAAAAGTAGTAATCTGTCTGCTTATATTTAACAAAAACCTAGCTTTGAATCCGAACTAAGAATCTCCAATACTATTTCTGTTTCAAAAGTATAATTCTCCAAATCAACCAACCAGAGAAGAGGATTTAGGTCACATGACTGATTTCATTTCTAAGTGAGGTTATGAGCTCTTTGTGTTATTGTTTTGATTGATGGTGGTAGAGCTACTGTTATTCTTTATATTACAATTTAATAATAATATTGAAAATGCTGTTAACTTTAACTTATAAGATGTAATAATATCCAAACATTCCACAGAAAGTAGCACCGACTAAAGCTAGGTAAACTATCGAAACCAGAATTGTGGTAAAGAAATGAAAAATAGTTTTCTCCACCTAATGTGTTTTTGAAACAAAACTAGTGTTCTTCGTAGCATTTTGATACACAAGTAGAAATCTCCACAATTTTGATCGCCTTTTGAGGATTAAAAGAGGAAACCTCCATGTTTATTATTTTAATTGTGAAAGAAGTATTACAGATAATAATCGTAAAACTCCTAGAATGATTGTGCATACCGTACTTCATAATACGAGTATTAATATTTTGTTTGAAATAAAAACTGAGCACTTTGCTTCATATAATTTTTGTCATTTATAAAAAAGTTGTTCAGAGGATTACCAGTTCTGATCCTCAGAGATTAAATTGATATATAGTTTTGTTGTTAAATGCATACTAACGCGGCAGTCATAAAAAATTTAATTTTTTACCAATTATAATAAGCAAAAATACAGAAAATCACAACTTGATTTTAAGTGGGTTGTAAGCACAAAACATTGAAATAAAAGCTATAGGTTTTTCAATTTCCTGCAACTTTGATTATATATATATATATATATATATATATGTACATGTACGCGGGGTACCCCGGACAGAGTGTGTGAATCTTGCTCGATGTACCGGCCAGTCGAAGTTAATCCGGCCAGCTATAAGTTAAACCGGCCAGGCCGGCTAACCGCTGATATTTTATACAGTATACTGCCTGACTGTGCTGCTATCTACATTATATTGGTAGGCTTTTGTTCATTACCCAATGTTATTCAAGGAGAACCAACTTTTAAGATTCCTTGCTCTTTTATAAACAGATAGGCCCCGACTACTCATGAAACTTGTTAAGTGGCTTTAGCCTATAATAACTACTATCAGGTGTTTGTATGTAAACGAAAATTGCGACAGTATTTGTGCAAGTTTTGCTTGAAAACTTTATCTCTTTATTGCAAGACTTCGAGTTGCCATTGAAGTTTGAAATCGCCCACACAAAATATTTTGTAAATATTTAATGTTTGTTTTCCCTTTTAAAGTAATGTTTCCGACAAAAACCAGTGACTCTCAAAAATTTCTCAGTTAAAAAACATAAAGTTAAGTATAGTTCTACTGGATATTAACAACAGTAGGCCTACTCTATTATGCACATTTACCAAATGGACCGCTTCTCTAAAATTTGAACAATATAAAATATAGGCTAAATTAAAGGAATAGTTTGCTTTGATAGGAGCGAAAATGTAAACAAAAGAACATCTGGTCAACTGTGCCGAATGCCGCATGTGTCACTCTAGTTGTTCTTGAAAATATTTTGTCTTGCATAGGCTTAAGATATATTTTGTTTGGGGAACAAGATAAGTGGCTATAATGGTTAGAGGTTTAAGTTATATTTGTATTGTAAATTTACCAGATATAACGCATGTTGGCTGTAATAATGGTAGGTACCGGTATGAATATTTTTTATTGTGCAGCTTGTTATTAGGAAAACAATTTCAGGAATGTTTTTCTTAATCATGGTAACTTACCACAGAAATGTTAATATAAACAGTTGTTACGAGATTATTTTTTTATGTTCAAATTCACTAAATAAATTGCCATTAATGGTTCTTCAACAAAAACTTTTTCATTTGGAAATTTGAGGTTTTAAATCTTATTCCTAAGTGGCAAAGTGGTGGTTTAATTTGGAGTAAACTTTTTCTTTATATAATATTCAATAAAGAAATGAGATATCGTAGGGTGGGATGTTGGTCATTTAACTTATATAACTTAAAAGAAGTTCCTTAGTAGAAAACTTTTTCAAGTAGACAAGTGTGCATGAAAATAAACCAAGAATATGAAACTTAAAATTTGGTCAGAAAGAATATTTTTAATGTATGTACGGAACTTAACCTGGTGTAAAGCCACATCATGCTGCATTAGGTGACAAGTAAGATTATTTTAAATGCTCTTTATATATCAGCAATTTCCTTTAATCAAAGAGCTAGGCTAGCTGTATAGGTCATACTAACAATGTATTTTTCCTAATCTAGCACACTTTAATTTTCAAAATTAATTTATTTTCATATGTATATTATTGGTTGTATTGCATACATAGGTACCCCTCTAGCTTATAGATGTTTTAAGGGAAGCAATAAACACTGACTTTCATCCTTAAACTTTTACAGTAAAATTTACAATTATGAACCCCCATCGCAGCAAACCTGCATACTCAACGGGGTAAAAGTCTGTTATGTGCCACTAATACAATTTTTCCCAAACAGGCTTATATAGTACAGTGATTGAAACTGTTTGTATTTAATAATAAGAAAAAAGACAAATATAGTAAAATAGTAGTTTACTGGAGTAAACTTAGTTGAAGCTGGGTTACATTACGTTAGTTTAGGCTACATTAGTTTAGGTTATGGTAGCCCTATTTGCATGTCCGAGTCAGATAAGAGAAGATCGAAAGAATACGGAATGGAATACATTTACACGTTTACATTTTACTATATTATCAGTTCAGTCAATAAGAAATTAAAGTTAGTTTTATATAGTTTAGAGTCAATTTAAAAAAGTTTAAGCGTTGGGGGAACATAATGGATATGTAGTGCGAAAGGAAGTGATGTAATATGCTCATTTAAAAATGTGATAGGCTATACTATTGTATCTGTTCTGATTTTGTTTTAAGTTTAATTGTCTGCTTTTTTTAGATTAAATTATGTCACAAAAAAAACTCATTTCCCTTGTCGAGGCAAGAGGCTTCTGGATTTGGCTCTTGCATTTGAGCAGAAAAATGAAGGCGAGTAAATAGGAATTCAGGGGCAGGTTCTATGCCAGTGTTTGATATAGGCCTAATTATTTTAGTAAATAATAAAGTAGAACCTCGGTTACACGACAACCTTGATAACCGTCTGGTGCATTTCTTAAATCCTCTTGAAATTACCATAACTCTCAGTGTTCAATGTTCTTCCATAACACAGCTTTTTTTATCTAAAAGACTTCGATAACACCTATTTATCCCTGTTCACATCATAACTCTGAGTCTCTTTAACACAACACAATTTTTTTTGGAATCAACCTCAGCAACACGAACCCAAGCTTCGTGTTAACAGCATCCTTGGTAAGTGACTCAACGGAAACAATGTTTTGGGAGGAACAACAACCGTTCAGATTTAAGTCCAAACTTGAAAACTCCGCCTCCTCCTCCTAATCCTCGGTAAAAATGATATCTGTGACTGTTGCAAATATGCGTTGTCTTATCATTGCCTAAACAGCATAATGTCTGAAAAAAATAACTTATCTATCCAATTTGGTACATGCGTAGTTTTAGTAGAAGAACACAGTAAATTACACTTTAGAACTACAAATTGTTTAAAGGTTTCTATAGTTTCCAGTAACTAACCTTAATAACACTACTATTGGCCAAAACTACCGTGATAATACAACATTTGAAAACAATACTGTTTTCTAAACCCCTTTGAGAGTCTTCTTTAAAGGTTCTACTGTATTTACTTATAGAAAATAACTAATACACTTTTGGTTGTTTTAATCATTTTGTGTTTTAAATACCAACCCCAACGCCTTTAAGTACATTGTCAGATTGTCAGAGTAATCGTGAGTCATTTCCATTGAAGACCGCTACCGTCATTCATTTGGCCTTCAGTTACGCCATTCTGATCCTCATGAAAAGTAACTTTTTATACTCTTTAACTATTTTACACAGGCCTAATTTGTCGTTTAGGTTAGTTTCCCAGGTAATCAAAAAAACCTGGAATACTTGTAACTTACACAACAATTGTAATGTTTAATTTCGCTGTAAATAATTTCAAACTAATTTTAAATATAATATAAATTTTATTTCATTAACATACATTGTCTTGTAATTCAAACGAGTAATAAGATTGATAATTATAGAATGAAGAAGGTCATAATAATACAAAAATATTAATTAATGTATTCTAGGTCATAGAAACATACGCTTAAGTCAGATGTTTTGTTACATGTAGTTATTTGCAAACAATAACATAACAAGCTCGCCCTCGCAAACTGTACGTCTGCTTTGGTTGTGGTATACAGTCGTTGTAAGTGAAGGCTGAGAATCCAAATGATATCTCGCTGGGTGTGTTTGTGTATTTTCCTAAAGTTAGTTTTGAATTAGAACAGCCTGACCTAACTGCCATTTTTATTTTTATTTAAGTGTGTCATTTTTATTTTAAATGCTGATTTTCAAAACTGCCTTATACTGCTCTGTGGCTGTTAGATTAGGTTAAGTTACATTCCGATATTTTATCTTTATTAGTATATTAAAATGTTGAGGTTATTTTTATGAATGTATTTGAATATGAAAAGCTTTTGTCTGAGGCCAGTATTACTAATTATTACCTTACTGTGTTTCCACTATCTAGTACTGATTGTGTATTGTGACAAAATAAGTGCCTACAGCAACTTGCCAATGCAGAATTTGGAGGCCGCGGATTGAGGACAACTTATAATGCACAATGCTCATAGTATTTGCAATGCAGGTTCTTCTATCCTACTGAATGAATCAGCATCCTACTAAATATGACAGGCTAGGATTGTGATAGTATTTTTCACGTTTAATACTGAGCCAATTAAAAATTACAATCCGGGGCTACTCACAGTCTTGAGTAAGATCTATGTCTATGGCATGCCATAGTCACCCTGACCTTTTGTCACTTGGTTACGGGAAAAAGTTACTTTTCATGAGGATCAGAACGGCGTAACTGAAGGCCAAATGAATGACGGTAGCGGTCTTCAATGGAAATGATTTAATTGATTTTATTTGCAGTATTCCTAATTGGCTTTATATATTGACTGTTAGGTCACTTATTTAAAACTGTGCTTTTCATTATGTTATGTTTAGTTTTGTATTACTACAATGTTACATTACAAAAATATTTTAATATATGAAAATGTTCTTGGTTAAGGTAGTTATTTCAATGATTATCCTGTTTTTTCCTAAGAAATAGGACAATATCAGTTAAATATAGTATTTATTAATAATGACTATTAAATTTGCCGATTATGGTCTTTAAAATTATAAAATTCTAATTTATGGTGGTGTAAAAGCATTTAATTCTTTTGCAAACAGTTAGTCCGTTTTTAAGCAGCGGAATATTTTAAAAAGCAAATTATTTATACTTTGTTCAGTCGCAACAAATTCATATACTAGGCATACGTTGACAAAATATTTCCCGCTCAAAATATAAAACCCAACCCTGGTGATAAATGTGCTTCATTATACTCTCAGTGTAAATGGTAAATAAAATACATGTAGCATTGGAAACAACAATAAGAAAATAATTTCTAACCTAAATATTAAAAAAATTAAAATTCCAAACATTGGCGAGTTCATTTTCCTTGATAGTTATTTGGCCAATGAAATACTCTGTAATTTCTTGAGCAGTGTTGAGAAATCAAGTTTTTTAAATACTTAAAATAGAATGGGATAGTTTCAATTTCTTTTTATTTACATTGTCAATGAACGTGTTAACTTGAGCTGGAGTCCGGCCAGGTAATAGGTTATTCTTCGCTAAGAATTCTTTACACTTAAGTCCAGGATTTTTACCATTTACTATGAACTCAGCAAAATACTTAACAACCGTCTGTTTATCACCTTCTGACCATCTCTTTTTTTTATTAACACTGCTAGTATTCTTTTTTTTCTTTACAACTTTTATCCTTCCTTTTCTTGCTTCAGAACTGTAACAGTCTTCCTCTTCAGTAGAGTGTTCCTCTTCTGGATTAAATGAAGAATCATCGACTTCCTCTTCTGGATTAAATGAAGGATCATCGAATTCCTCTTCCTCAGTCGTAGCGTTCATACTAGGAGTTGGGTATTCTAATCTTCTTTGCTTTGGCGATGACTGTACATTAGTGATATCTTTCATGACCATTTGATGTTGGTAATTTGTTAATGACGTACCTTGAAGGCCTGCTAAATAGTTTCCAATTACTCCTCGATGGACAATGGACAATGGCGCAACATAGTTCTTATCATGTACAGATTGAGTGTGACACATGAACTTACATAATTTACTTGAAAAAATTGGACCCTTGACATGTCCAACTGTGGCGACATGGTGGCGCAATCCAGTAGCAGTTAAATGCTGTGGTTTTTTGAGATTGGGACATAGAAGCTTCATTTCCCTCATCACAGCTGATCCATCAAATGGTGTTTTAAAACCAGGTCTAGCAAAAAGATATTTGCTACTTGAAATTTGTAGGTGCTCTCTGCAAGATATTATTATATCAATGCTAATTTCCATTGAATTTGTCAACAAGATGGTAGCAACCTGTTCATTACCTTTAGCCGGAACTAGGTATGATTTTAATTCGTTCATTGACACTTTTTCTTCATCAGCAAATGACTGCAAAACTTCTGGTGAGTAATAATCACTTTCATCTTTCTTTTGCAAATAAAAATTAATATCAGAATGTGTAGCTTCAAAAGGGCGTCTTCTGTTTAAGGTCAGAATATGACAAATAGTTACTTTACATAACATTTCATAACTTTCAATTGTAACCTCCTGCTTTAATTTTGATTGATATTTTACTTCCATTTGCCTCAGCATACTTGCAAATTTATTATGTCGTCATCTAAAGGCATGACAGTGGCTTTAAAGATTTTCAGTCTTCTTCGTGCTAGCTCTGTATTTGTTGAAATACAGTATTTCCATCTTCTCCTTAAACACTCTTGGAAATTTAGAACATTACGCTTCCTTCTTTCTTTTTCTGCATCCAGTAAGCTGTTATCACAAATTATGTTATCAATGAAGCATTTTCCTCCTTCTTCTAAAAGCCATGATAGCCTCCCATTCATTCCAACGATAACATTTTGAATAGAGTTCTCCTCATTCAAATTCTCAACATCCAAGTTGCACATCTTTTTGCAAGCTTTAATAACAACCTCAATTTTGTTGGGATTAAATATGTCCATAAGTTGTTTGACATCATTATCTATACAGTTAACTTGGTGAACTAATTTTGCACCATCTCTAAGTTTTCTTGCAACTTGGTTCCTATCTTTGAAAGCCTGATGACTAGAATAATAGTCAGTTACTACCTGAATTAATAAACTATCATTCATGGCTTTAATACCAATAGTGTCTTTATTTAAAGTTTTAAATATATTTTCCATCATTGATGAAGTAATTTCTTTTGTTTGGGGACAGTAAGGCAGATCATATTCCTTCAAGAAAGTTGATTTTCTTGTGACCATTGTGATTTGATCGAGTGTAGTTAATTCATCATGTTTCCACAGAAATTCAATGAAATGAGAATTCTGAATTCAGAAATTCAGAATTCAATGTTTCCGCAGAAACAGGCCTTGACATAATGTGGAAGTGACAAAGTCAGAAGAAGTAACAGTCTTGCCTGATGGTGGCCTCTTCACCGGTATAATCTGACTGACATTTACAGCAGGTGACTGCTGTAATAAAGATTGATTGTATGTATGGTTGCCCTTTAATCTTAGTGATTCCAACATTTTACTTCTTTTATCTTTAGATTGATTTAACATTTTTCAAACAATGCAATATATTCTGCAATGATAGGTTCACTTTTGTGATTATTCATAACATGTCTACGAAATTTAAGAACAAGCTTTTCACAGAATACACAATAGTTCCGCTTGTCTTCCCGCCTTTTTCTTTTCTTCAAAGGCTTATCAATTTGATTATTAACATCTTTGCTAAACAAACATCTACGTGTACTTTTTAAATCGCTCTCAGTATTACAATTTGACGATGGGGGTAACAATATCCTCAGTACTAGCAGAAATTATGCTGCCAGGTGTCAGAAATACAACATCGGGATCACAAATACTGTCAATAGGAGAATCAGTGCCGCAAGCATTAACATTTGGACTATTTGAGTCAGGAGGAACCACAACAAGAAAAGAATTCGAGGAAAAATCATCAATGAGAACTGAACCTGGAACACTTGTACTATCTGATGGCGGGTCTTCAATAAGGCCTGGAAATGGACCTGAAGAAGGGTCATTTTGAATGTCTAAGCATGCGATTTCCCCAATACCCAAAGATGGGTCCTTTGTCCTGTCTGATGAGGAGTCTTCCATAAGGCCTTGAGGAAGACCTAAAGAAGAGTCGTTTTCATTGTCTAAGCGTGTGATTTCCCCAATGGCCGATGATCTGGCGGTATCTAGCGGTTTTAAATGAGAGCTACAAAATAAAAACTTATATTATTACTTCAGGTTAAAAAGAAAAATCAACTTGTAAACAGTTTTTGTCTCCAATAAATTTATAATGTATGGCACATTTTGTTTCATTTCCCATTTTCTGATAAAATTTGTAAATCAATTTGTAGCTTCTTAAAGGTAAGATACGAGGGTAGGCTGATAAGTAATGCACACATGCTTGTAGAAGACGAACAAAAAGAAATAGCAAGATGGGGTAAATAACAAATTAAAGTACAAATCTTAACCTACCAAATTATCTATTTATTTTTCAATATAGTCACCGTTAAGCATTACACATTTCTCCCAACGTTTAACAAGTTTTTTCATTCCGTCACTGAAAAATTCTTCCGACTTTCCTCGAACCCAGGACGCAATAGCTGCCTTCACCTCATTGTCCGAGCTGTAATGATTACCCTTAAGGTCTCTCTTCAGTAGAGGAAAAAAATAAAAATCGCAAGGCGCAAGGTCGGGAGAATACGGAGGGTGTAAAATTGGTTGAAACTTCAGGTTTCTCAGAGCCTCTCCAGTTGCACGCGAAGTGTGTGGACGAGCATTGTCGTGTTGCAAAATTATTGGCGCCAGGTTGCCTCTAACACGACAAACTCGACGTCGGAGGTGTTTCAGAGTCTGTATATACTGAGCAGAATTTACCGTTGCCCCTCGTTCCAGATAATCAGTCACATAAACTCGGCGAGCATCCCAAAACACAGTCAAAAGAATTTTTTTTGCGGACGGTTGTGTTTTGAACTTTTTCACAACAGGAGAATGTGGATGACGATATTCAGCGCTCTGCCTTTTTTCTTCGGGATCGTAATGATGAACCCATGACTCGTCCCCCGTCACAATATTCAAAAGAAAGTCGTCTCCTTCGTCACGGTAGCGCTTCAAAAGTTGTTCACAGCATTCCAATCGACGCTGTTTATTCTCGTCTGTCAGACGGCGTGGTACCCATCGTGCACAGATTTTACGGTATCCCAATTGTTCAATAATGAAGCCAACACGTTCCTTAGATATTCCAATTTGGTTTGCGATACGCTGTTGAGTGATTCGCCGGTCATTTTGAATCAAATCATCGATGAGTTTGCGACGATTATCGTCTGAGGCAGTGATTGGTCGTCCACTGCGTGTTTTGTCAACAATTAAGGCTTTTCCAGGTTGGCAATCACGAAATTTTATTACCCAACGATTCACAGTAGACCTATCAACAGTATCGTCACAATAAACAGCCTTTAAACGACGATAAATCTCACTAGGATTCACTTTCTCAGCAGTTAAAAATTCGATAACAGCGCGTTGTTTAATTCTCGTTGACATAGCACCAGAACACGACGCCATACTTCCACTACTCAAAACAAACTGAATGAAAGCAACGCCTTCAAACTGCGCAGGCTTGTAGAGGAGAAATAGTACTTCCACATGCCACCAGGCGCGCTACTGAAGTTTATTTAGTTGTCTTCTACAAGCATGTGTGCATTACTTATCAGCCTACCCTCGTATATTAAATAGTAATAGTAAAGGTGACTATGTGATACATGAATTTGAATAGTTTTTTTACGCCTAGTTCGATGCTGGAATCCGTTTCAAAATTTTTGACTCGTTCTTGAGTTGTGTATTTTTGAAAATTAATTATGAGTATTTACATGGGGCACAAACACATATGTCGTCTGTTATAGTGCAAGAAGATTATCAGTGGCCATATCCGATCATTGTATATTTGTGTATTATTACGTTTTACGTGTTCAAATGTAAACGAACAGATGTGTTTTTTTAAGTGCCCCATATTAAAATATACTCATAAATAATTTTCAAAAAATACACATAACTCAAGAACGAGACAAAATTTTTGAAAACGAGTTTGAGCATCGAACTAAGCGTAAAAAACCAATTCGGATTCATGTGTTGCAATCTGTTCAATTTAGAACAATAAGCAACCCCATGACCCAATGAGATGAGGATGATGTGTATGACGTGTAAATGAGGTGTAGTCTTGTACAGACCCAGGCCGACCATTCCTGAGAGAGTGTGGTTAATTATACCCCAACCATCAAAGTACACCGGTAACCACTGTATAGTATTCAAATCCGTATAAAAGTGTTACTACCTTTACTAGGATTTGAACCAAGAAACTTCGTCTCCGAAAATCAGCTGTTAAACAGATGATTTTGGCGACGACTTTACCTGTAGACCAACCCGGTGGGTTAAAATTTTTACATTCAATTTTTATTTTATTTTCGAAATTACTTAAAAACCGTGGGTTTCATGATACTGCATGTAATTACATTTTTTGTGGGTAGTGTAAAGATCTTTCAAATGAGCCCTTATTTGTAAAAATCGTATGAGTAATTATAGAGTTACAGTGGTTTAATGAAGTTTCTGTCCGTCATATTGATGACGTCATTGCTCATGACATGGATTTCTGAGCTTGTCTCCCGGCTGATTTATACTCCCCTTTATGATATGTGTTTCACCGACCCCTAAAGTCTGGTGCTGGTGTCCGGATTTGAAATATTTTTCGGCATATTCCACGGACTATAAACAGAAATCCGGAGGCTAGTCCCTTAAAATGAACACGTTACACTTGTCTGTATCACTTTCAAAAACGAAATCATACGAGCTTAAGTTATGTTTTACTATGCGAGTTAACTCATTCAGTCGTCTCTTTAAGTTGGCGGGACTTCTATATCTTTTCCACTAACGTCTGATTCCATTTTTCTGTTTGGTGAGCTGTAGGATTCTCATCGGAGGACAATTGCTTGTTTGGTTGAAACTTGTAAACAATCGTTAAAGTGTTTGACAGCAATCAATACCTTCGACAGAGTATAAATTGTTTGGAGTGTTGAGGCAATTATCTAGTTTAGCACTGAAGATGTACCAATCAACTCTCCCGTTGATAAGTCTAGGTAGATTGGAGAAAAAGTTGGGTCGGAAAAGAAAACTAATGATAACCGAAAAATGGTCAGAATCAAGTTCATTAAAACATGTTGTAGAATAGGGGCTGTA
Source organism: Catonia carolina (assembly GCA_035578175.1). Taxonomy (NCBI): domain Eukaryota; kingdom Metazoa; phylum Arthropoda; class Insecta; order Hemiptera; family Achilidae; genus Catonia; species Catonia carolina. The sequence continues at coordinate 25,279,335 of JAQMRL010000012.1, forward strand.
AAGTTTTTATGAATGGCGAAGTTTAAAATATTAGCTTGGAAATGGTTTTTTCCACGGGTAATGTTTAGGTTCAGAGGGAGAGGATGTAATTACATTGATTTGTTATTGGCCAGAAGTCGGGCATCGTTTGGATTAGCCTATTATAACACTCAAAGCTGTGTTTGTTAAGGGAAGAAAATCGCTGCCCGGAATGCTATAAACATTTTCTTTAAGTCAGGATTAGCTGAATTTTAATAACATGAAAAAGGAGAAAATTGGCTTTGTATAAGAAAACCTTATGAAGGTTACGAGTTTCAAATTTCTACACAATAACTGGTCATAGACGAATAACAATAAGGCACTATTTAAATTTACTTTTCAAGCAGTTTTTAATGTTAATAAGAACAGTCGGTGTCAATGCATCAAATAAAAATACAATACAGGAAACTTAATTTTGGAAGTTTTTATAGTTTTTTCCGTTACCTCGGTACTTTCCAGGAAAACTCGAGAAGCATCAGTCTCTTAAATTTGAGAAATTAGTTAAGATCCAAAGACTAAACGCCACCAAATTTTAGTAATTCAGATTTTGTAGGTTTTTAGCAGGTTTTAAAAGTGATAACTAATAATTAGAACGAACACGTTCAAAATGAACGTCTAAAGATAAATGGATTACACCTCACTGGGCCTGCCCGTATAAATCAGACAGAAAGAAATATGAAACCCACTTGGATTTGAAGAATTATTTAAACTAATATATTTCCAACAATAATTAAAATTCACAATGCGTAGGGCTACTTTATATGTTTACAAAAATAGGGAAAGAATAAAATAGGTATTTATTAATGATTGAAATGAACATCCATTGTTGTTAAAATGGACGTGCCCTTAAAATAGAAGAAGGCCTATTTAGCCTATATGGAACAGTTATTTGATGATAGCCAGCTGTAAATTCCATCATAACTGTTATTATTTATTCAGAGTATTAAAATAATAAACATATTAATCTAATCTAATCTAGTAATCTTTCCTCAAATTGTTGGTAGATTTTGATTTTTGTGAATAAGTACAATGTACAATTAGTAAACTTTTTACAGAAGTAGGGCTATACAAATCTTGTAAGCTTGTAGTATACAACACCTGTTTTAAAATATTGCAAATATATTTATGGCAATACCAATTAAGACAAGTGACAGAATTATTCCCAGTCGAAGAATACGTTATTTTAAATGAAAAGTCTATCAATCTTGGAAAAACATATTGCAACAACTGTTTCTATGACTACTATTTAGTTTATTTTAGTTTTCTACCGCCTGAAAATATTTACATAAATTATCTCCATACATGATCTCAAACGTTGAGCTTATAATGTTCATCCATTATATGCGTAGCATTTAGAAGTAATAATTAAAATCAAACATTATTTGTACTCGAACATTGTCGGTTTAGTCATCGAATTATAATCTTCCTCTGCAAAAACACCTCTAGCAAAACATTTAGCCAAGCCTAAAAATGACTCTTCATGTTACAGTTGAATTTTGTTGCAAAGCGCAGCTATTAAAATTATACCATAGCCGTAAACAACGTAATGAATTGAGTTTATATATTTATATTTATTAGCAATAGTGCGCTTAGATCTGTCCGTACCTGCCGTGTGCCGATCGCTATGCCTGGACCTTACCCTTGCGAGTCCAGACTTGGGCGCATATTGAGTAGTGAAGAGCGTTCACCGTTTCAACCAGTCACCGTGATCACGGTGACAGTGATTTTGCTTTCACCGTTACTTTTAATAGTTACCAGTGATTTAGTAATAACTCTGTATACACTTGTATATTTTTTAGATGTTATCATAAAATAAAAATAATCATGATTTCAGTTGTTATTTCATGATAACAACTGCAGTTTTGATAAATAAAAAAAATAGGCTGCATATATAACTAAAATAAAAATTTAGCCTAAAACAGATTAACACAAGGTATCCTAAATTAGTAGGGCCTAATATAAAGAACATTTTTTATAAAAAAGAGAAAGTACAAGAAACAATTTACAACTGAAAAAATTAACAACGCATAATACAAATAAAATAGCTAGGTAGATCGCGGCGTGCAATAAAAATAACACTGTAATGTAATTATGTTACCGCGATCAGAAATGTAAAGGAAGTACCTTGTTTTGTTTAGTCTAGTTGCTGAGAAACATAACAAGGGGAGATACTGAGAGAGGGAGAGAAGTACGGTGACAATAATTGCCGTGTCGTTCTGTCTTCCAGTGACAGAAGAGTAAGCGATCTTAGTTATTTTGTCTCTTCTCTAATATTGAGCAGATATTTGGCAACAGCGGAGTTACTAGTCTTAAGTGACAACATTGTAACAATATATACACTGAACGCCTGAAATCTTAGCGGTGTGCCGGCCGCTTGTGAAGTATGCGATGTTAGCCGGCCAGTCGCTTGCAGCCAATCAAATGAGTTGTCTCGTTACCGCCTATTCTGGCCTCCTTTGCAAAGTGGCCGGTTTTAACTGTACATTTTACATTTTTTAATGACTCTATATTTTAATTAATTTGATATATATAGGTGCGGTAGGGCTACATAAATGTGTTCCCATAAAATGTTTTACAAAATACACAATATACGCCAAATATAGACAGGGGTCCCCTTGGTCGCTTTTACAATACAGATTTTACTTGTCCGGTTTTACCGGCAAGTACGGGTATATATATATATATATATATATATATATACGCCTATCCCCTAAAATACATAATACGACTACAATCTTTAATCAAAAATTTACCAAATCACGGCCTCCAAGAACTTATCAGATATGTCGCTACTCTACCTTGTAGAGTACAAAAAATGTAGTAAATGAGGGAATTTATAAAAATGGTAGGACGTCCTTCGACTTCAAAAACACCGGAAAAAGTGGCAAAATTGGTTCGTTAAAACAGGTGATTAGCTATTTGAGAGCTTACCAAAGAACTGATTGCCTCGTACGGGTCTGTACTAAGCATTTAAATTGGTAATTGCCAAATGAGACGAATGAGTGTAAAATTTTTACCCGGCCTTTAATTCCCCTTGCTTAACCTTGCTTCTGATCCACATGGTTTTGGCCGTAAAAAAGATTTGTGTCTCTCTACTTAAGCCTTACTCCCAGGATTTAGCATCATACGACTTCTGGTTCCCACCAAAAAATAAAAACCGTGTAGAAAGGAAAACGTTTTGACAACTTCGCCAACATTGAGAGGGCCAGGCCTGAGCAGCTGAAGGCTCCTCCGAAAGAAACCTTCCAGAAATGCTTCTTATCATGGAATTAACGTTGGGATTTCTGTCTCTCTACATCAGCCTTACTCCCAGGATTTAGTATCATACAACTTTTGATTTTCACCAAAAATAAAAACCGTGTAGAAAGGAAAACGTTTTGACACCGTTTCTAATACTGAGAGGGCCAAGACTGAGAAGCTGAAGGCCCCTCCTAAAGGAGCATTCCAGAAATGTTTCTTATCATGGAATCAACGTTGCTATAAGTGCTTTTGCTAACCAAGGAAATTAATTCAAATTTAATGTAAGCTTATTACTTTGTTCGTAATAAAATTGTTAACCGTATTTTTTTATTATACCTCGTACGTATACCTGGCTGTCCGACCTGACGGACGAGCATTTCGTTGTGGTGCGTGTGAGAAAAGGTACGCTCAGCGTCGTACTTGTGGCGGGATACTTTCAACCCGCGAAGGAAATGGACTTTATGCTCACCAAGCTGGGGCGGATCCTGGACAGCTTACGGGGCGTCAGAGTACTAGTTGCCCTGGACGCTAATGCGAAGTCGAACCTCTGGGGGTCTCCAATAAATGACATCCGAGGGGCGGCCCTATCACAGTTCATCGAAGCCAGGCGCCTCCACTGTGTCAATGTAGCCGAACAGGGCCCAACCTATTCATCTGAGTTGGGTCAGAGCTACATTGATGTTACCATAGTCACCGGTAACCTCCTACGTTACACCAGTGGATGGACGGTCTGGCCAGGGCTTAGCCTTAGCGATCACAGACTGATCACCTGTGACATATCGTACGGCTTCGTAGGCCCCGGGGAATGCCTAGTTATTCCAAGACGCTACAAGCCTAGGGACACTGACCATGGCAGGCTGACAGCCGATTGCACCCGGACCATGGCCGACTTGGAGTGGAAGATGGACTCGAAAGCTGAGGTTGAGGCAACAGCGGCGAGATTATCGACGGCAGTCCAGGCCGTCTGTGAAAGAGTACTCCGGCGGCCCGAAAGGCCAATGGTTGCTCCGGTAGCAGGCGGGCCGGGCCCCCGGGCGCTGGTCGCTGGAAAACGTTCCGGACCCAGTGTCCCGTGGTGGTCCACAGATTTGACTGTCCTGCGTGGGAGGGTGAGGTCTGCGTTGAAGCGGCTCCAGCGTTGTCGTCGTCTCGACGATTACAGGGCTGTGCTGCGGATACGCTACCTCCACGCAAGAAGATTCTACACCGCTTCACTGAAAGCGGCCAAAAAGCATCATTTTGAAGAGTCCATGCGGAAGCTTCAGACAGAGCCGTGGCGGGTTGCCCAGCTTTTATATCGGCCTAACATCCGTTCAGTTCTGTCCAGTGTCCGATGCGGTGACGGTGGGTTCACTAGAACACCTGAAGAGACCTACCGTGCGTTCTTGGACACTCTTTTCCCAGACGCCCCCGAAGGCGAGACATTGCGGATCGGGGAGGGCGAGGAGCCCCCTTACCTCGCCGTGAGGCGTGTTGAGCTGGAGGATCTAGACAAGGCGGTTTCAAGGATGGCCCTTAGGCGTGCGCCGGGGCTCGACCGGCTTGACCCGGACACAGTGATGGTTCTGTGGCCGGCCATTCGAGAGCCGTTGCGTCGGCTGTTCCAGGGGTGCCTAGACTGGGGTTGCTTCCCAGCTTGCTGGAAGGTGGCTCTGGTGAGGGTGCTCCTGAAAGAAGGCAAGGATCCGGGTGAAGTAAAGAGCTATAGGCCAATTAGCCTGCTACCGGTATTCGGTAAGCTTTTGGAGCGATTGATTGAGGAACGCCTCAAAGAAATCGTTGATATGACTCAATTTAAAGTACAAGGCCAGTACGGCTTTCAAACAGGGGTAGGCACCGAGGACTGTATCTTGAAGGCCCTGTCCGAGGTGGAAGGCACCGACTGTACCTACGTTTTAGGTATTTTTATAGACATCGAGGCTGCATTCCCTTCCTTGTGTTGGGGAGACATCCTCGATGAATTAATAGGTCGCAACATACCCATCCATCTCCGGGCTATCGTAGGAGACTATTTGTCTAACCGCGAGGCTTTGTTTATGACCAGCTTCCAGTCTGTGAAGAAGCCGGTGACGCGGGGTTGCCCGCAGGGGTCTATTCTTGGGCCTCTGTTGTGGAATCTTGTGTTCGCCGGACTTTTGGGGCTCCCTTTCCCCGAGTCTGTCACAGCCCTTGCTTTCGCTGATGACTTACTCATTCTAGTACGCGGTTGGTCGCGTCCACAGCTGGAGGAACGTTGCGGGTCGGTAATGACCCTGGTCGAGGGATGGATGGATGAGCATAACTTAAAATTGAGTGTTGCCAAAACGAAGTATATGCTTCTGAGGAACACTGCAAAATTGTCATTCAGTCGGACCCTTGTAGTTAAATATAAAGGGGCCACAGTAAGTAGAGTCAGAGTTCATAAGTACCTTGGCGTTCTGCTCGACGACAAATTGCTATTTAGCAACCACGTCGCGCAGGTTGCGACTGACGCCGACGGTGTAATGCACAAACTGCGGCGAATTGCTCGGAAGGACTGGGGTCTGTCTGCGGACAGTCTCAGTATGATTTATAAAGGAGTGTTCGAGAGCATGGTGACCTACGCGGCTGCAGTATGGGCTCACCGTTTAGACCTTAATAGAGGACTCATTCTAAATTTAAGGAGCGCCCAGCGCAGAGCCCTGTTGGTTTGCACTGGAGCTTTTAGGACATGCTCCTACGAGGCTACCACCGTAGCGGGAAAGGCTCTCCCGGCGGATTTGAAAGTGCGAGTGCGTGCTGCAATGTGGAGATTGCGAAGGGGGCAGGAAGCCGAGATCTTCGGTGAGAGGTTCCGAGTCGCTCCGGCGGGTCGGGATCAGGATCCGGGGGGACCGGGTAATGTTAATGCCGATAATGTTATAAGGTTGCCCTACCCTGCTCTTAAGAAGAGAGTTGAAGCTCTCGCTCTTGAAGCATGGCAGCGCGAGTGGGACACCGCACATAAGGGAAGGTCTCTGTATGATTTCATCCAGCACCTGGGGGGATAGTACGCCTCAAGTGTTTCATTAAGGACATCGGGTGTCCGAGTCCTAACTGGTCACGGTGAGTTTGCAGCTTATCTAAAGCGGTTCCGCCTGCTGGCTGATGATTCTTGTGTCTGTGGGGAGATCCAATCAAATACACACTTGCTGTATGATTGCCCCGCTCTTGGGGGGCCCAGACGACAATTGGCCCTGGAGCTTCAAGGTCAAGGGGAAAATTGGCCTCTCACGGAACGTTCGAGTTTGTACCGCGAGGTGCATGCCCGGGCGGTGTGGGGGTTCCTTGACGAGGTAGCTACGTTCTACCGTCGTCACGTAGTTTAACTAAGGGTTGCGTCCCTGCAACTGGCGTTTGACACTGAAGTCAAAATTTATAATGGTGTACAAACACTTTCTGGCGAATTTAAAGGCGACTAGGTCCTAACTGATATTTTATTATTAGTTATTTTAAAATCTTCGACAATTCTACCTGACTGTTAGGACTCACATGTTTCTGACGCGAGCCTTGAGCTCGAACATAATAAAATAATAAAATCAAACTTGAAAGCTGATACAACACCAATAAAGAAAACAATATTAATTTAATTATTTATTACAAAATTTGGCTAATCCCTCGTGGGGATAATATAATCTCTTACAAGTGGTAACCCCAAATCGGCTGTTTAACAGCTGATTTTCGGAGACGAAAGTTCCGTGGTTTAAATCCTTGTAAAGGTAGTTACTTTCATACAAATTTGAATACTAGACAGTGGTTACCAGTTTACTTTGATGGTTTAAAATCTCACACATATCATTCTTATTTAATTGAGTCATGGGGATTCTTATTGTTCTTAAATTTAAAGGATTGCTACTTACAACATTAAAGATAACATGTCACAAGATTATGGATAGGTTATTTTTTGTATTTTTACATTGGCAAGATAAAGTAATGTGAATGTGTCAAACGAGATTTTAGCATTTTAAACTGAATTTCACTTGAAAATTAATGTCTATCGTAACATTTAATACGCAAATATTTTGTTTCTATTTAGACTACCACTAATTTTTTGTAAAGGGTTTAAAAAACGACGTTGAATATTTGTTACATCATTTTTTCTTTTCCCTTGCATGCATATTTATAAAGGAGTGAACGACCTGCTTATTATAAATCATAATGCCAAGTTTACATACTAAAATAATATGATTTAAGTTGCTCTTCATTTTTTTACTGACTCCCTCCTACTTTATAAATTCCCCCCTCTTATTCTATCTCTGTATTTCAGTGGCTCTTACCAGTTAAACATCCTCCTCCTGAACATGTAATATCACTAATGCTTTACTCCGTAACAAGCTACCGTCGTAAGGGACAGACATGTTGAATCTATGCCAAAAGCATTAGCTTGATATGCTGAGTTTGAATATTTCCCTTTTTGGAAATTTTCTTCCTCTACATATACACCACTCATGAGATCTTGTTTCCATCGCTTTCTATCTCACATAATAACAGCTTTTATACCTCTCTCACTTATATTATTTTGCATTTCACACTTAGTTTATTTTGTGTAACTTTCTTTTTGTTCTACGTTACTAACGATGGTTGTCATATTTTTCATGTAATCATACATATCACGTAGTTAGGTGTGCATGAATCATGTGACATGTTGTTCATTATTTAAATTTTATTCAACTTAAAAGACAGAATGGAAACAATGAGTAGGTGTTTTTGAATAGAATTATTATTGTAATTGTAATTCTAACAGATGTAAAATGCTTCGTAATTACATAAAAGAAATCTGTTGTGGAACACACACAAGACTTTTTCTTATCTATGTAAATAATGAACTATGTTTTATCATTACTAAACAATGTAAAATGAAAAACATAACCAAATATTAATCGTCACTGAATGATGCAAAATTGAAATCAACGTCTCTTTGGCTTAAAAATACGGAAAATTCCTAATTGACTATAAACCCACTGTAGATAGAATAAAATGTTTGAAAAATAGTAGTAGATTTTTTAATTTTTTATAACATTAATTAATAGTTTAATCGTAAAATGCATACTAAGTATAAACTGCAATATTAAAAATCCTATTTTTTATCAATATGAATGAAAAGAAATACAGAACATCACTAGTTGACGCTAAATTAAGCGTTGTAGAAAAAACGTTTACAAATAAAATTTGTAGATTTTAAACGTTTTACAACTTTTATGGTACACATTTTTGCCCTAAATTATATATTAAGGCCGCAATCTTCAGAAAATATTTTTTTTCTATGAGCTAACAGGTCTTCGGAGAATTTCAGCAGACATGGCGCTTACCATATCTTGTAGAACATTAACAATGTAGTAAATGAGATTATTTTATAAGCAATTGTAGGAGCCGTTTTTGAGAAAATCGCAAAACGTGAGAAGTTGCACGAATAAATGACTACTAACCAAAAATCGGTTGAACAAATTTGATTAAAATGTTACTGTTAGTGATGTCTAACTGAAGTTTCAAAATTCAATTTTATACTATCTTCCGTTCTTGAGATACTATGTACACATACACACACTCACACGCATTAAAAACGTGTATTTCCGGTGAAACCTTGATTTCGAAAAATCAACTTGAAAACCATTCTCTCCTTCCTATCATATAGGCAAAGAGAGGATAAAAAAAATCCTTCGCAATGTAACGCTCAGGTGACGGGGTTGTGTTTGAGTTACTGTTTAAAGGATCGCAAATGGCTACGCAGCATTAGGAAGTGTAAAAATATTTATTGAAAAAATTCAAAACTAACACTTTCATACTACTTATAGTACTTTGTTTCATCGATCTACATGTACTCAATCGTTTGAAATGCTTTTCCTATTGCTTTCTGTATGTATAAACTTTTTGTAAAAGATAGGAAACATTGATATAGATATGGATTTCCATTTTCTTAATATGATCCATGAATTTATACTTGTAACCTCTTCTCAAGAACCTCATTTCCACTGTCTTACTTGGCATACGTTAAGTTACATCTTAGGTATTTAAAAAGCTGTGCCCGCTCTAACAGAGACCCATTAATAACTATTTTTCTCGTAAGGGATCTCACCCCAGAAAGCAATATATTTTGTCTTTGCAGCGATTTACTCTTGAAATATTTTACGCAGAATGAATTGATTTTTTTCCTTTGTAATATTACTCTATAGTGGCGTAACTAGGACTCGACTTTAGGGGGGGAATGGACCTGATTAAAGGGACATCACACCGGACCCTCCAAAAAGCGGTAGGTAGGGAGCCCGCCCCCGGAAAAATTCAGAAATTTTTGTTTTGTACAATGAGACTTTAGTGTTTTTAGAGAAAAATTTTAGTCAAATTACAACTAACTTTTTAAGCTTTAGGATTGGCGCTAAAAAAATAACATGAGGACTGGCGCCGTTGCACTATTGCAACACCTTGTAATATTGAAAATATTCCTAACAGTTATTCCTACTTAAGTATTGTTATCTAATTATTGAAGCAATATTATTTAATACATATTTGAATAACTTTGAATTTTTGTAAAATATATTTCAAAAATACGAAAGTTACTAAAAATTTTAAACGATCAAAAACATAAATTTATTTTATAATAAAACAAAATATTACAGATTGTAAGGCATTATTTTATATGATATTTTATAGTTGCTGCTACAATATTACTGCATTACGAGTATTTGTAATGTGTTTTTTTTAAATATCATTCATCATGTAAAAATAAGTTATATATCTTTTATCAATAGGTGAAAATAGTTAAAGTGGATTCAAAGAGTAAATGAATTCAAATAAAACAACACAATAGAAATTTATATGAAAAAGTGAGGTTATGTTGGTACCTGATATAAAAGGGATTAAAACTAATTTCATTGTGATTTGCAGGGAAAAAGAAGTTCATATTCGGATTCAGCACACAAAAAAGTATCGATGTCGAAAAAGTTTTTACAATCGGTGACGAGCCCTGATTCAATATAACTACCATTATTTCTATTGCTAATCATCTTCATCTCATATTCCTCATCATTATCATTTCAGTCATTGTCATCGTCATCTTCAGTTTCAACAACTTCATGTTTCACGATATTATTGCACAGTTCAGTTAAGTTTATTTTATTTTTGGTCCACAGTTTAGTCTTTCTTGCAAACGCACTAATGTTTGTGGTTTATTTTCATTTTAAAAACTTTATTACTCAGATTTTTATCATCTCTGCTTAAAGTTTATTATTGCATTAAAAAAACTGATAGCAAAAGACTTGTACACCGCAAAACACCAGATATGTAAAATTTTTACATTTTCCGTTTTATGTTACCTTAAATAGGAGTGTGTCTCTGTACGCACATGTGTGTGCGTATAATTTATTCTGAAACATAAGGTAATAACGTGATTAAATTGTATATTTCCGACTGTGTAGGGTGTTGGAGTATCCCGCAGAGTAGAATGTATGTAAACACAACAAAATTTGTTCATATAAGATTCACAAACATTTATAACAGTTGTCCACCAGTCATATTTAAAACTGCACAGTTACCCAGTTAAATACCTCTCAGTTCTGCTAGACAGAAAATTAACGTGGGAAACACACTTACAGAACAAAATGTAACAAATTGTCATGAATTTTCTATGCACTGAACTGAATTCCTCTATGATTTATTTCTTTTATAGGTGGTTGGCGATAATGACAGAAATTCTTACTATGTTAAGTACTCCTTTAAAAATATTTCCACAGAGAAGTTATATTATACGTCTTGTAGTGTATTTAACCAAGGTGCTGGAACAAGAAATAAACTCACAAAATGAGCAAATTTTTTATAGCCTATTATGTTTCTACAAAGGAATAGAGTGATAAGGTAATAATCATATAATAGAAATACAAAATCTTTAATCTGAATTCTGGAAACAATAGTAAACAGAACTACCACCAATTTGGATTATTTGAACTACCTTATGTGTATTGTACCAGAAAGAAAAACATAAAAACCTCCTCAGAAAATTTTTAAATAAGCCATAAAAGTAAATACGTGTAAATCATGAAATAAAACAAATTGCTTAATTAATTAAATGAGACAAACCTGAACCTTAAACTAATTTACCTAACAATAAAAATTGTTTTACAACATTATAGCCTTTTACTTAACAATCATTGTTCACACAGGTAGACTGTACGAAACCTTTTTCTTTACGTACTTGTTACAATGTATACATAACACTTACTCGTAGCCCTCACTCTTTTATAAGCTTATGACAACGTGAACTGAGCTTATTCTATTTTATACTCTATTTGGTTTCTAGAAAGGAATAGAAACATGAGGTGGTACACATATAATAGAAATACAAAAGCTCTCTTCCGAATTTTTGAAGCAATAATGAGCAAGTGTACGAAAAGAAAAACATAAATAAATTCTTTAAAGTTTTGTAAATCAATCATAAAAAATATACACAAATACAAAAATTAGGAAAAACTCGTAATCTTCCCTTCTGTGGAGAAGATGCTGTGAAATCTTTCCAGAAACAGGGCGTACTACCACACATCAAGTCTGTGAGAAAGTTAACTAAATGACTTCTTACAGTGTTCGGTAATTTGTTCCTAAGATGTACCTTAACCTTACTGGTGAATTCAAGTTAGGTTATATAAGCCAAATAGGCCTAATTCAACCTATCTCAACCTTAACCCTGCTGGTGAATTAAAGTTGGGTTATAAGCTAATTAACTGAGCCTAACTCAACATTAAACTTGCTGGTAAATTCTAGTTAGTTTAAAGACTAATAAACTGTAATTCAATTGACACTAAGATCAGTGGCGTTTGTATATTATGTAAGAGTGAACAGGCATTAGATCCAATATGCTAGAACCTTTAATACACTCGATATTTCACCGGCTTTTAACTTCAACAAATACGTTACTATCATTTTCATTCGTAAAATAATCATGCAATTCTCACCATCGCCTCTTTTGATTAATTAACGTGCGCCGCGGCGACAAATCTTCCGAGATATCGACTGAGGGAAGCAGCCAATAGTTCCGACAGGGGCGGTAGGTCTGTGTCAGCACTTCGGTACAGAGCGCTGCGGTAGGCTGCAGCGCTCCTGTGACTATATAAGAGCGCTTCACTGATCCCAATCGTCATTCTATTCCACTCTACAAATTTGACCAGACATTCTCTATCGGCACACGGCTACCGGACTGCAATGAAGAGCCATCAGTGAATTCGCAAGATAGAAGGTGACACTTTCGCTCTCGGAACCGACACCGTAATCGCTGTTGACCAGGATCTTTATCGCCCGCTTCTGCGAGGGATGCCCACAGCAGTCCTTCGACCGAACCTTACGCCCAACCGATCCCAACGAAGCACCCATCGACGCACTACTGCGTCTTCTTGTGAAATTAAGTAAAATACTACTAAAAAATCTAGTGTAAAACACTCATATGACTTGCTATTGCCAATGTAATAATGAGAAATATAACTTATGTTAGGTAATTTATGTTATGTAACATCATGAAGAGATCTTCAACCACGTTCGATTACCGGCTAGGGTCTGCTAATTAAAACAAGTCCTAACTTAACGCTCCAAAACCCATTGCAGTTACTAATGAAGAAGTAGGTATACTTGATGCGACTTTAAATAAACTAAAAATAAAAAAACGATCTGAAACAGTAAACAAATTAGCCGAAACTTTCTCATACGTCGAGACCTCAACGTAGTTAAAATATTCTCAATTATTATAAATAAATTCACTTGTTTTCATTCAAAATTAATAAATCACACGAATCGAGATTATAAATAAATTCACTTGTTTTCATTCAAAATTAATAAATCACACGAATCGAGAGGTACAAATATTACCGCACCTACAATTACCACAAAATTCACAAAGGAAAAATTAAAAATAATCTGGTAAAGAGATCTTGTATAAAACAGCGACGAAGGTTTACCAGTAGGTGATTTCCTCAATTAATACAAAAACAAAACATTAACACAATAAATACTGCTGGTTGTATAAAATATACAGTTGTAGTTATTAAAAAATAAATTAAAGAAAAAAAATTGGCAGAGATAATCGTTTATTTTTCCCACCAGATTTTTAATTCACTGAAAATAAAGTTTGTGAAATTTCCAACCATTGTTCTTGGCTTAAATTTTTGGAACTCAAAAAAGCATTGGTGTGAATGTGTGTGCTTGTGTGTGAACAAAATATGTCAAGAATGGAATAGCGTATGAAGTTGAAACTTGAAAATTAATTTAAATACCATAAGAAAAACATAGGAATATGATTTTTCACATGTTTGCGATTTATCAAAAGCGGTTCTAAGATTCTTTTAAATCGCCTCATTTACTACTTTTATGCCCTACAAAATAGGGTAAGCGCCATGCTGAAATTTTTTGGGGGGATTGTGCTCTCGTAGCAAAATGTTTTTTTTTTTAAGATTGCTGCCTTAATATGGGAAAAAAGTGTGTAAATTATAATAAAAGTTGTAAAACAACACCTCTTATTTTAAACACTTTACATTTTCTTGCCGATATGAATATATAAGAAGGAAAGTATTGCTTTCATGTCGATTTTTCGAAATCGAGTTTTCACCGAATGTACACGTTTTTAGACCCCCTTAACTCAAAAATATGTGTCAGCAATTGGTCTGTGTGAACAAAATGTATCTCAAGAACGGAACATCGTACGAAATTAAAACTTAATACTTAAGTAGGGACCACTAGAGGACCCGACACAAAAATTTTCATCAAAATCAGGTAACCGGAAGTAGTACTAGTTTATTCGTGTAATTTTTTGCGATTTTCTTAAAAACGGCTCCTACAATACTTTTAAAAACCCTCTCATTTACTATATTTTTTACGCTCTACATGATAAGGTAGGCGCCATGTGTGCTGAAATTCTTGGGAAGGCTGTGCTCTCGTAAAAAATTGTTTTTTAAGTGCAGCCTTCATATGCATTTGTTTTTGCGGCTAAAGTGTATAATCCAAGTTGTAGAAAATGTAAAAACCTACAACTAGTATTGTAAACGTTTTTTTTGTAACGCTTAGCTTAGCGACAATTAATGATTTTCTGTTTTTTCATGAAAATCTGTAAAAAATGGGTTTTTTAAGAGTTTGGCCTAAGTATGCATTTTACGACAAAAGTGTATAATAAAATTTATGGGAAATTAAAAGATCTACAACTTTTATGTTAAGCTTTTTTTTCTACCGAGCCTAGTTTAGCGTGAAAGAGTGATTTTCCGTATTGTAAAGCCGAACTGAGGTTGGTTTCCATTTTGCATTATTAACTAAATATTAAAATAAGGTTATTTTTTTAGGTTAGTTTTTTGTTTATTTTTTATAATGTTGTATTACTAATGTCAGGTTTCATTGGGCATTCTTTGAATTGGCAAGAGAAAGTCGTGTGAGTGTTTCACACCAGAATTTTAATTTGTGCAACGCTTTGTTTAGCGGTAAGTAGTTGTTTTTTTTTGTGTTTCTTGTCAAAATCGGTGAATAGGCTATATGGGATTTTGTAAATAGAGTATAATCAATGGTATAGATATTAAAAAACGGACAACTTTTTTTACTTATTTTATTTTTCTCTACAGAGACTAGTTTAAAGGCAATTACTGAGTTTCTGTGTATATAGGGGTAAGTTGAACAGATTTACATTTTCCGTCATTCAGTCATGATTACAATTACATTAAATTTGTCATTTTGTATTATTTACTCGTGATTAAACATTAGTTGTATTATTGATTATCTACATTGGCCAGAGAAAGTCGTGTGAGTTTTTGGCACCATATTTTCAACTATTGAAATAATTCTATTACCTTAATTGTTTCAATGTGTCATTCAGTTTTGTTTTTTTGTTAAGATGTTAATTAAAAATAAAGCAATTAATAAAAGTCATTATTTCAAACGTTTTAACAACATATAAATGATATAACTCAATTATAAAAATAATATTCGGTACTGTCAAATTTGATTTGGTTCAGTAACAACGATTTATACAAATTAATTGAAAAAATATTTCAAGTACGAAAGAATAAGGGGAATAAAAAAAAACGAAACGTACGCAGATTGAAAGAACAACACGTAAAACCGTCACTACAGTTTTAAACTTACTATTGTTTGCAGTGATTACTCGAATAAAATCGTGAAACATTTCGTTTTTTGTACAATTTCTAAAGGCGTGTATTTCAATTAAATTTAACGGGTTTAGCTTTTTTCCTGTTACATTAGCAATGTGTTTGACCATCCGTCAAATCGACTTACGGTTATATTTTAACCGCGTGAAGTAATTTTTAAAATATTTTGTTTAGTTTTTATTATAGGAATGCACTACATCGGTATTTTTAATTTTAGTTTAACACAAAAATTTTTTTCAAATTTTACGAAGTTGTCAGAAGTTTTTACAATTTAAAGAAGGTACTAGGGCCTATGTTATTTACGCAGTATTTAAAAAGGATTTTAAAAATACTATTTTTAATTTTACTTTCTCTTATCCCATAAGAATATATACATGCGTAAATAAATTAGAAGTAAGTGTAACTTCCTAAGCCAAATAGTAGCCAATTCATGAAATTTTATCCATACTTAGCACCTAAGTTTTACAATTTACTACCTACAGAAATAAAATTTTGAAGTGCGAACGAAATTTCGGAAGAGCAGTACGGGATTTCTCTTGGGAACTGATGATGTTGATATGTTTTTCCAAGTACTTAGATAAAATAATTATTTGTAAAGTACTAAACATAGTTACTTTGTACCATTATTTTTCTCTTTTCAAAGCCAAAATTATTATAGTTCCAACGTCCAAAGCACCTCTATTGAGATGTCTTAAGTTGGTCGGCTATAAGTTTCTTTCACACTGAGCGTAAATTTGAATCTTAAAGGATATCACCATCTCTCACAGGTCATACCTCGAGATGGCAACAGTTATATAAAAACAAAAAAGGGTTTTCCGGTTTTTAGAGTAAGTTTTTTTTTGTAGAAAATATTTCTCTGTGATTGAATTTTTGGTCATATTGCATTGTTTTGTCTTTTGAACAAATCTGTAATTAAGAATATAACAAATACTTACCTATATTAAGTCCAGAAAAAAATAAAATATTGCGTATTTGGAATTAAAAGATAATTTTATTGTTGTACCAGCAAGCCTACTGATCTTACAACTTATAAAATATTAGTATAAACCTGAATGAAAGTCTAAATTTTTTTTTAATTAAAAAAAATAAATTTTATGAATTTATTATAAGCCTGCGGTGGTCAGGCTGCAAAGGGATCAGAATCGAAAGTTTTCATCAACATCGGTCAGCCGGAAGTAGTAGTTTAATTTCGCAATTTTTTCACTTTTTTGCTATTTTCTCAAAAATGGTTACTACGACTTATATTAAAATTGCCTCTTTTACTACATTTGTTATGCTCTACAAGATACAGTAAGTTCAAGTCTGCTGAAATTCTTTGGGAAGGGGCAGGTCTTTTGAAGCAAAAGTATGTGCAAATAAAATTGTAGAAATTTAAAAAACCTACAACGTTCTTTTCAAATTTTTTTTACAACGCTTAGTTTAGCGTCAATAAGTGATGTTTTTTATTTTGCTGACCAAATTCGGTAAGAGACGGGATTTTTTGAAGATGGCGGACTCATTGTGCATTTCTCGACAAAAATATATAAATAAAATTGACTGGAAACTAAAATGTTTTTTATTATTTTATTATTATATGCATTTATTTTTACAGGGCGTAAAAGAGGGTGTGTTATTTTAATTAGAGTAGATTAGGGATTTCCCGTATTTTTACGTTTTATAAAGGTTGATTTTCATTTTGTGTCATTCACTCATGATTGAAGTGTAAAAGACACCTTTTTTTGTTTGATGTCTGGCTGTTTTGCAATTTCTGCTAATGCAGACGGTGGAGAATAATGATATATGCAAATGAGCGATGAAAAAATGTCAGACATTACCAGGAATCGAACCCGGGACCCCGGCGTAGAAGCCAGTTGCGCTAACCAGTACGCCAATGGGCCGGCGTAGTGGTAAAAGACACTAATCAGAGTTATGTCGTCTGAGAATAGCGAACTTTATTATAGAGCCAGATCCACAGGTGAATGAAGTGAAGGTGTCATTATGCAGAAAAGGAAATAGATACTTTTCAGTGGGCCTTTCATGCTCATAATTTATAATTTTCAATTTTTCTTATCCTATATGATTTGAATATTATAGGAAAATAAATATTGTTATGTCGATTTTTCGAAATCAAGTTTTATCTGGAAATACAAGTTTTTAGGACCCCAAAACCTAAAAAAAATATATTTAAAGCGATTAATCTGAGTGTAAATAAAGTATATCAAAAACAAAATAGCGTACGATGTTGAAATGTAAATTAGGTACCATCAGGGGACCAAACACGAACATTTTCATCAAAATTGGTCGTAAGGTAGTATCCAGTTTATTCGTGCAATTTTTCACTTTCCTACGATTTATGTAAAAATCACCCATATACTAAACCTACATATTTATGTTTATAATGCTCTACAAGATAGGGCACCATTCTCCTGAAATTCTTGGAGGGGATGTGCTGCCATATTAAAAAATGGTTTTTCTTTTAAGATTGCGGATCAATGTGGATTTTACGGCGAAAGTATTTTTTGTACTAAAATAGATAAAAACTGGTCTTAAAAAACCAACCATTAATTTTTCGTTCAAATTATTCAAAACTAAATACTTTAATTGTATAATCCATTCAACAATGTTTTATATCTTAACACTAAAATATGCGTAAAACTATTCACTACTTTTCCACTTTACACTGCCCTGCTTTAACACATCACACTGCACTGTAACACTAGTTTGAAGGGCTTCTTTCTTTTAACCCTTTTAGGAAAATTTTCATTTTTAAGAAGTTGAATTGCTTTAAGTTTGATGTCTGTGTCGTCTGTAAATGTTGCAACTGTAACTCCATCTACTTGAGGAATGTCACTTGTTTATATAAGGTACAATATTGGTTCTAAGACACTTCCTTGAGGTACACCAGCTCAAATTTCTTTCAACTCCGAATATTCATCTTCTTGTTTTATTCGGAACATTCTATCCGCTAATTAGCAAAACAGCGGCTCCACGTATTGCTTTGGAAGGAGTGAGTTTAATTTATTATAATAAAACCTCATACCAGACTATATCGAACGCCTGTGCTACATCTACAATAATGGCAGAACAAATCATTCTCTTTTCTAAAGATTTTTCAATAATTTTTGTTGTACGATGAACCTGCTCTATTGTTGAATGTTTTCTTCTCAAACCAAATTGATGGTTGCGAATTAGATTGTGTTGTTCTGTTATGGGCATAAATCTTTTAAAGAAAATTTTTTCAAAAAGCTTAGAAATTATTGGTGGCAAATAAATCGGCCTGTAAGATTCGGTAACATTTGATGGTTTACCAGGTTTTTGCAGCATCCTCTGCCACTTTGCACACAGAGGGAACATATCTTAGTCAGAATGCTGCGTTAAATAGATATATTACCATAACTATTCCCTTCTGTGGAAGCTGTTTTAATAATTCGCCCGTTATGAGTTCAAAACCTGGTGTCTTGATACTGAAATAATTGTCTTAAATCTCCCTAGCCACTTCATTTGGTGTAACTGGATCGATTTCTACATTTTCATGGTTCAGAGCTGGCAGGAAATTTACAGCAAATTGAGTATCATTTGGCTGAAAATTATCGTATAGTTAATTAGAAAAAAAATCTGATTTTTGTCTATTGTCCCTAGCCCATGTTCCATCTTCCTTTTTTATTGGTGGAATCTTGGTGATTGGCCTGTTTTATATTTTTGTTGCTTTCCATAATGAAAAATCTGTATTTTTACTGGCTGTCAGATTTTGGAGATAGAATCTATCTGATGTTAAACGTTTCGTATTACCATTTTTTAATTTCCCTTTTGAACTGTTGAGTTTTACTATTATGAATATTTTTGTCTGTCGGATTCCGTGTTTGATGCTATCTTCTCATAGAGAGGATATGTTCTTTCTTTTTTTAATGACAAGGTCCTTTATTTCTTTAGGGTAATTTATGGCGAAAGTGTAGGTATTTAAAATTGTAGAAAATTAAAAACCCTACGTCTTCTATCAATAATTTTTTCTACGTCAGTTTACTGATTTTTGCTCACCAAAATCGATATGCGAATTGTTTTTTTTTTAAGATTACAGTATTAATATGCATGTAACGACAAAAGTGTATATACGTAGTCAATATTAGGCCTATAGAGAATTATACAATCGACAACTTTTATTTCAAGCATTTTTTCTACAGAGCTTAGTTTAGCTATAATATTAAGAGCTTTATATTATAACCTTAGGATTTTGTATATTGTATATTGTAAAGTAATATTACAATATACAAAAGATAGGAAATTTAAAAGTAGGCAACGAAACCATAAAGGAAGTTAGGAAATTCCGCTCTCTAGGGAGTAAAATAACAAAGGATGGTAGAAGCACAAGTAATGACAAAAGTAGGATTGTTTGCTAAACGGACCTTTGAAATTAAAAACAGCTTACTGACTACAAACATTGATTTACGGATTAGGAAAAAATTATTAAAACACTATGTCTGGAGTGTATACGGGAGTTAAACGTGTGTTATACGGGTTGTAGGAAGGAAGAGGATAGAAGCGTTTGAAATGCTCTGTTGCAGGAAAATGTTAGTGGTTAGGTGGGTAGACAAAATAAGTAATTTAGAGGTTCCTAGACGAGTGAATGAAAGAAAAAGTAGGCTACATGGAAGCCTTCTTCTAAACGGAAGATGGGATAGGCTAGTGGGGAATATCTTAAGTCATCCAGGTATTGCTCTATATATATTGGAGGGTAATATTGAGGGAGTGAATTGTAGCGGGAGGCAAAGGTTTGAATATTTAAAGCAAATTACAAAAATGTTGAGGGTGTTGCAGGTAGCCTATGTAGATATAAAACAACTTGGCGCTAAATAGAATAGCTTGGAGAACTGCGTCAAATCAGTCGAGGTACTGATGACAAAAAAATTAATTCATGTACACCTTTTGAAGTTCCACAGAGGTTGATTTTCATTTTACGTCATTCACTCATGATGAAACAGGTTATATTTTTTATTATTTATAGTGGCAAGATAAAGTCGTGTGATTGTTTCATATTATTTTTTAAATCTAGGAGAAGTTTTTTTGAAAACATTTGTATTATATAACAAAAAATGAAGAATAAAAAATGAAGGAAAGTGTACACGTTTATAATTTTGTTTATGATTTTGTTCATATTATGGAGACTGCTACATTTGAAGAGATAATAACTGTCCAAATATCATGTGATGGAGATAACAAAGTGAATCCATAATTTTAACTGTGCATAATTTCACACAATCCGCTTGGTTTATGTTTCACTGCATTATTTTTAATATAATATTTATAACTAAACCTAGGGTTATTTAATGACCTCACTGATGTTTAAAAGATACGTCCATTAAACACTGGAAACAAACGGGAAAAGCTAGAATAAATTAGTTTGTTATAATCTGTTTATCCGGTACACACATTTCAATTACTGTTGTAAAGTGACTTTAAAAAGGAATAATAAATAAGGTAAAACTTGTGCAGTCAGATCTCTGTAATTTGAACCATCATAACTCGAAATACTCCACAAATTGAATATTTGTTTTGTCCCCTTGAAAAATCCTTGTTAATTCGAATTCAAATTATTTCTTCATTCGAAGAATTTCGAGTGTTTTTTAAAGAGAATTTTGAGGCCATATATTGTTAGAAAACGTCTTTTTGCAGTGCTCACCTGTTCCGGATGTACGGTCTGCATTAGCAGCAATTGCAAAACAGTCAGACGTAAAGCCAAAAAGAAAAAAAAATGTTCCGGATGTCAGCGTTCTGCATAACTATCTTCATTTTTCTGATAAACAAAATGGAAGAAAATACCGTTCCCTGAGGCAATCCAAAACATCCTAGTTTTTCAATACTATGCTGAATCTTCCCCTGAATGGTGGATTGAAGATGGACGTATTTGCTGTTATTTCTTATTAAATGTCCAAGGTATTAAAGCTTGCAAATCTTGATAGTATTTTATATTTCTTTAGATATGTTCATTCTTTGAATAACTTCGACATTGGTTAATGTGGTCTTTTCATGATATCAGCAGGATTATCTGATACAAACATATTTCAAAAACTTCTAGTTTTTAATGATAGGTTGTTCGAATTACCAGGACTCAACTCCATACAGCAAAATGGAAAAGATGTAGACTACGCATCAAAGCAGATGAATATTAATACCGAGAGACAAATTATGACTTTTGAACACAGTACTCATACTATTGCTTCTATATACTATATGCTATATATGCTTCTATATACTATATGCTTCTCATGTTTGTCCAATCCTGCATTTGTTTTCCTGCAAGTTATCCCAATCCTCATCACAAGACAGCCATTCGCTTCACTCTTTCTATTGGTGGATCATGGACGTACAGTTTAACGTCGCCAATATTGTATCTTTTTGTGACTATCAACTTAGTTTTGTTGCTGTTGAAGTTCAGTTCATATTATACACTAGGTGTTACAAGTTTGGCAAACGTCATTGAGGCATTATTTATAAATATACATAGTTAAGTATACGATTTTTGATGAAGCATACATAACAGTCAATATAGTTAAGAGTGTACCTTAAACAAGCGTTAATTCTAAGAATGTAAGGGTTCTGAATTTTGTCTCGAACTGTAGTACAAAATTTTAGTCTACTTTTTTAATATAGATTATTACCAAAGGTACTTAGCATTTTCTTATGTAGTGCATTATTTTCTGTAGAATTGGGTTAAAAAATGTGTTATACATTCATATAAATTATATCATTTTCTACGTTGTTAAAATTTTCTTAATTTATTTGAAATGTTCTGTACTGTATTACTTAAATTGTCTGCTGTTTACTTATCCTGACTTTATTTTATACTGTTTATATTTTCTATTGCCCTATATGAGTAGTATAGAACAAAAGTATTGATTTCAAATCGATTTTTCGAAATAGAGTTTTCACCGGAATTTTGCGTTTTCAGGACACCTGAATACAAAAAAAAATATTTTAACGGTTGGTTTGTGTGTGTGTAAACAAATTATCTAAAGAATGGATTTATCTAACAAGTTGAAACTTGTAATGTACGTTAGGTGCCACTAGGGGACCCAACACTAACATTGTATGAAAATCAGTAGGTAAAAATTCGTGCGTATTTTTTTAAAATGGCTTCTACAATTTTTTAATTATTTTATTTATTAATTTTTTATGCTCTACATTCAACGCGCTCTACATTCACTTTTATGCGTCATGTTTGCTGAAGTTCTGCGGGTGGAGCGTGGTAAAAATATTGTTTCTTATGACTGGGGTCTTAATATGTAATTTAGGGCAAAAATGTATATATAGTCAAAGTGGTTGAGAATTTAAAAACCCACAAATCATTAAATAATCACCAAATTAAAAAAAAAGTTTTTCAGGTTTTTTTCGGTTAATCCGGGTTACGGCTGAGTAAGGTTCGGATGATTCGGATGAGCAGCGTTACTGTTTACAGAGCATAAATTAAGGTAAGAGGCCGCGTATTCTTTATTTGTGTTCATCAAATCCATATATGTGGAGATCTGGATAACAGAAATTCAAATCAGGGGGTTTGCTACTATATGTCAAAACACTTCAACCGGTAATTTACTTAAATTAAGGCAACTTCTGTGTATTAGAGTATTAGATGTACAACAATTATCAAGGGGAAGCGATTTTAATGGAAGGATATTGGATTTTAGACAAAAGGGCTACCGAAAAGGATATTTGTACTTAATCAATCTTAGTAGTGGAGTAACAGTATCCCTAAAATTGACTAGTTTGCTGGGTTGTTTATTCTCTAGGATGTTTGAACAATTAAGGGGACAACAACAATCCATTATTGTTAAGGCTTTGTTATGACTATTACGATAGGTCGTTGAATTTAACAGTTCGATTAGGTTGTTTATGTGTTTAGTAAAGACTATTACGATTTGTTTATTTTAGAAACAATTGCCATATATTTGTCTAACGTTAAATAAATATCTCAAAGGGTAACCCAGATTAGAAGAAAATGGAACTATACTGGTTCATAACACAACCGCTGTGGGGCGTATGTGTTGTTACATATATTTATTGTTTTTACATTTCTGCTCATTATCAAATAATAGTACACAGTGTGTTTCAAACCTCTCTTGCCTTACCTTTTTCTCCAACATTTCCATTAAAATCAGTCAATCGGAAGTATTAGTTCATTCGTTCAATTTTTCACCTATTTTGCATTTTTGTCAAAAACGACTAACGATTTTTTCTGAAATCTCCTTATTTACGTAATTTTTACGGTCTGAAAGTTAGGGTAAGCACCAAGTCGGCTAAAATTTGTGGAGGCCTGTACTTATTGGTGAAAAATAGGGTTTTAAGATTACGGCCTTAATAATTATGGATTTGAGGGCATAAGTGTGTATCTTTTATTTATTTTTTTCTAAAACGCTTAATTTAACGTCAATTAATGATTTTTTGTATTTTTCTAATCAAATTGGTAAAAAACCAAGATATTTTATAATTGTGGTATAGGTTTACATTTTACGACAAAAGTGTTAACTATAAAAAGCGTTACTTGTAATTTCAACCAGTTTTTCTACAGAGCTGAGTTTAGTGCATTCAGTCACGATTGAAGTTACGTTATGTTTTTTATATTTTAACTCATATTATATTTATTTTGTTTATACTCATATTTTATATTTATATTGTTTACTCATGATTAAACATAGCTTATAATTTAACTATTTACATTGGCAAGAGAAACTCGTGTGAACGTTTCACACCGCATTCGTTAAATATATAAGTAACAATCAATATTGTTGTGATACATTTTTTCCCACGTATAAAGGCCAATTCAGATGACGTGAAGTGACGTTAGACGTGCCTTGAAGCTTTTTTGCAGCCCATATTCTCAGCATTTGTTCACTGTAGGTTTTTCTCTTTTCTTCTGTTCACTCTGTGTTTCTGTTTTTGCTCCTCATGAAGCCTTTAAAGTCCGTAGTATTAGTTGTCTAATTTTTGGTTCATTGAGTTTCCTCGGTTTATTGGGATTTTCTCAATATCCTTTCGAGATCTTTAAACCACTTATCCGACACCTTAGGTGTAATGTTCAGTGTCTTAAAAATTTGTTTTTTCAACCGGTTGTCATTCATTCTATAATTTCTATTTTAGCGGTTTTTTTATAGGCTACAGAAGTCAGTTTTATATTAATTAGTGATTTTTCATAATCTGTTCATTGAAATAAGTTAAAAATAATTTGAAAATGGAAATGATCGTTCTAGAAATATAGTTATTCTTAAAATGATACCAAGAAATATTAAAAAGGAAATGGAAACCGGAGAAAACAATGAACTATTATATTACTTAATCCTCAGTGGACTTTTTTCGACGGAACGTTTTGTTCCATCTGTTTAAAGTGTTCGAACAATTTAGATTTAAGAACATTAAAAATGATTTACTACTTCTTTGCTCAATAAGCACTTTCCTACGGTATTGTTGCTTGGAGAGGAATATATGAGGCACATACAATGCCACTTTTAAGAGTACAGAAAACAATATTTAAAGTAAGAAAAATACCACCAGCGCTTTCCATTTGAAGTGTTTTTTAAGGGTTTTTAATTCTTAGATATACTAAAGATTTAAGCATGAAAAGTACTTATTCACGCATTTAACTCAAAATAAAAAACTTTACCCTCGACACCTCATTGCTAAAACACCCGAAACATGCCTGAGTTCCACTCCACAAAGCTTCCACCAAATTACACAATGGGCAATCGAGTTATTTAGCTCCTAAACGTTCAAATTGTAGGCCTATTGATATCATAAATCTGTCAAAAAACCATAAAGTTTAGGAAGGTTGTCATTCTATGGTTGCTTAGTCAAGATAAACATGAAATCCACCGCATGTAAACTCATTTTTAACTGTTTCACTTACTGTACTTTTCGGCCATAAAAACATATTTCTGTCATAACAAGAAACACTCGTTAAACCTACTGTAAATTATGGCTGTGCCATAGTCGGGTAGGTTGATTCCCCCGTACCATGAAAATCAATTTGTTTGTATAGGAATTGCATTGATAAAAACAATTATTTAAGTAATACTTGTTTGTATATGTAACTACTAAATGTACTACGTATTACGTACGAGGTACTATAAGTACCTCTAGAAGATAATACAACCAAGGACCAGCGAACAGGAAGCGAACTATATCAGATGAGGAAAGGTACCGGGTGCACTTTGAGGAAGTCATCACTTTTATAAGAAGAAAGTACTCTCAAGCGAAGGCATGTTGAAACATCATAATAATGTGATAAAACCTGTGTGTCTGTGAGCGAGTGAGTATCTTAGAATGACCGGAAAGATTGGTATAAGAATACATAAAAAATTTAAGAATAAGATCATTTGCATGATAATGGGTTCAAAGATTGTTGGGGGACAATATAGGTCACGAGGTCAAGACGAGAAAATTTGACGATTAAAAAACGAAGACTAAAATTTTACTGTCTCCTGCATAAAATGTATGTGACGAAACAAATTTTAAATTCCTAAACAATAGACCAAGTTGTCGGATGAACGGTTTAAAAGCGTCAGAAAGAATATTGAGAAAACCGGAATAAACTAAGAAAACTTAATGAAACAAAAAAAATTCAGATAACTAATTACGGACTTTAAGAATTTCCATTAAGAGTAAGAACAGAAACCGGGTGGACAGAATAAACGAGAAAAGCCTACAATGAAAGAATGCTGAAATTGTGGGTCGCAAAAAGAACTTCGAGAAATGTCTTAAGTTACCTCACGTGGTCTAAAATTGGCCTACACGAAGCGAAAAAATACGAAATGGAAAATAAATGTTTTTTATGTTATGTATATTATTATATTACCTCATGTACACATGACATTACATAATGTTTATCTTCTTGTCCTGATTAGCCTTCCTAAAATATTATACCCTAAATGAAATTAAAATGAACTGGCATGTGTGTAACATTTTATTATAATATAGTACAATACCTTGTTGTACTAGTTTGTTCATTTGTAGATTTATGCCAGTATGTTACTCTAAAACGTGGTTTGAATTCAAATTGACTATAATCAAGGAACATGTTGTAACTTTTAGTAGACTAATGTATGGCATAAATGTAGAGGCAAATTATATTTCGACGTGATATCTCAGTATTAATTTTGTGTTTAATATAAGTTTCTCATTATGAAATATAGGTATTCTATAAATGCTTAAGAAATTAAAGGATTTGTTAGTTCTGTCATATTAACAGGATAAAATAAATTTGGTGTGAAACAGTACCATGACTTTCTCTTGCCGATTTAAATAATTCGGCTACGTGTGTATCAAATGGAAAATCAGAGGCAGTCTTGCAAAATCCAATCACAATCACATTTACCTTACATAAACATGTTTTCCAGTCTACATAACAATACTCCACCCCCACAGACTGATACAGTTAGATATTTAGGAATAGCATTTTGCAGAAGACTTACATGGAAACCTCTCACATGTAACACTAAAACGACAAACATTAACACACAGAACAAAATGTCAATACAGTAGATATTCCTCTCTTAAATTGTAAAAAAAATTAAAGATATATCAATACTTACTAAAACCGATCTGGACATAATGTTCCTAACATTTATGGGTTCGCTAAATTGAGTAGTATAGCTCGATTACACCCTTACCAGTCCAGAGTACTTCGAACTATAAAGAACTCCCCTTGGTACGTATGAAACGAGACTATTCGCAATGACCGGGAAGTTTCTTACGTATTCGACGCAATAAAACAATACAATCTACGTTTTTACAAAAAAAATTAGCTAGACATAAAAACGAACAAATTAAGACTTTTAGTTACTTTACTAGATAACCCTCCTACAAGGCTAAAAAGAGCTTGGAACAAAGATTTCTTGTTAACCTAATAAAAATTAAATTAAAAAGAAATTCAGATGACTGCAATATAACTATAAAAACAGATTCAAAATTCTATTGGTAAAACAAAACATAGAAGCTCAACTAACGGTTGGTGTGTATCCTAAAATCTTTCATGTATCATATGTATCATCGAAAACCTTCAGCACATTTGTTGTTGTTCACTACACAGATACAAACATGTAATAATATGTTGAAATATATATGAGTACGTTGTAATCTGTTCAATTTAAGAACAATAAGCAACCCTATGAGATGAGGATTATGTGCATGACGTGTAAGTGAGTTGTAGTTTTGTACAGGCTACATGTAAGGTCAACCATTCCTGAGAGTATGTCTCCAAAAAATTAACTGTTAAAGAGCTGACTCATTGTGGCTACTTTACCTCTAGATCAACCCGATCGGTTGACAAATATAACCCACGGAATAGAAGAGATATCTGTATATTATATGATGGCTTATGATATAACCTATCTTTATTTATTAATAAGCAATGCGAAATTTAAAAAAAAACTAATTTTTATTATGATTGTATGAAATGAAAATTAATAATTGTATAAATGAAAATCAATCTATGTAGAGCTTAAAATTACGGAAGATCACTGATTGACGCTAAATTAAGTTGTGTAGAAACAAATATTTCGACTAAGTGTTTGAGGTTTTAAAATTTTCTAAAACTTTGATTATAAATACGCTTCTGTAGTGAAATGCATACTAAAGGTGTAATCCTAAAGATCAAATTTTATACCAAATTTTACGAGAAAAAATACTAAAAATCTTAATTGACGCTAAACTAAACGTTATAGAAAAACGCACTAAATAAAACTTTCCTAAAATAAAATTAAATAAAACTAAAACAAAATTTCCTACATCTTTAATAATTTAGTACATTTTTTCATGAAATGCAAATTAAGGCCGCTATCTTAAAAAAACAATTTTTACTACGAGAGCCTTCTTTTCAGCAGACATATGATGCTAACCCTACCTTTTAGAGAATGAAAAGCGTACTAAATGAAGCGATTTTTAAAGAATCATAGTAACTGTTTTTTTAGAAAAAATCAAAAAAGTGAAAAATCGAATGAAATCTACTTTCCTTTTTTTCCTTTAACCGGTAACGTTCTGAATGTGGGACCGGAACAGTTGGATTCGCAGTAGATTCAATAACATAAATAAATAATTTATTTAATTGAACGACATTGAGTTTTTTGGAATAAATTTTGTAAATTGTTGACCATACTGTAATGGGAGATCTAGCTTCTACTTTGCCATATTTTGACGGACGCCTTGCATAGTACATCGGCAAGGCCTTCTCTTACCTTTTCACAAACCTGTTTCTAATTGACAGTATTTTACTTGTTTATTTATAAGTCCTAATGAATGCTTCTACATAACAATTTTAAAAGTAAATTATTATTTATTAATGTCATATATGTCACTGAATACAGGATATACTGCTATAGATAGTGGTTTACTGCTATAGATTCTGCCTAGCATCCTGCCGTCACAATCTGGCAGCTTAGATGCGAGATTTTTCACCCCCGTATAGTCTACAATTTAAAAGAATAAATCCAAAGGACTCTGTTGTCACTAAATTAAATAAATAATTGATTTATGCAATTGAATCTACTGCGAATCCGATGGTCCTGGTCCCGAATTCAGGAAGTTACAGGTTGGCAAGATGTTGGCAGGTTGGAAGAGGTTGCAAAAAGTGAAAAAAATAAAAGAGATACTGTCCTCGGATTAACTGTACACTATAAAAGCACTGTTACATATACTATGACGAAATTTAGGTAAAATCGGATGATTATTTACGGAGTTACAAGCCAATACATTTGCACAATCCGTAAAAGTCTCAAAAAAGGGAACTTTTTTGTAGTAATGCCAATATCACTTTTAAAAAATAGATAAAATGTTCAAGTTTTCACCGTTCAACTCAGAATTAGGCCTAAATAGGTATTAAAATTATACGTTACAATACATTAATAATGTAAAAATCTATGCCATATTCTTTTAACAATTGAGCTTCAAACTTAGGTTTTTATTAACTGGACGCGGACATAAGTTGCCATGTTTTATCTCTATAGGTAACCACCGGTTTTTATATTTTCAAAGTTATGAGTTGACATAAACATGGAGAATGTCGAATTTGATCAAGGATCTAATATGGAACATCTGGTATAAAATTTACTTCCACTGATCCCTCCACCAACTGATCAGTTGTGGAACTCAAAGTTTGAAGTATTACCCCAAAGGAATACTTTTTGAAACTGTACTATAGGTGGAATTAGATGAAAGGTGAAATAGTTTAAGCTAGTTCTTCACATAAAATAAATCGATAGCTTTTACTTTAACTAGATATCATGTTGATATTCTTTACTCATGTTCCTTGGATATTATCAAAGCAAGCGTGTATTAAATGGGAATCGGATATAACCAACGCAGTTACTATCCGATCTAGTATACTATCTTGGGAGAAATGCAGCTCAAAATAACATCTTACTATAGAATTTCAGTACTCCGGTTGAGAAATGTTAAACACAT
The DNA here is from genome assembly GCA_035578175.1 of Catonia carolina. Taxonomy (NCBI): domain Eukaryota; kingdom Metazoa; phylum Arthropoda; class Insecta; order Hemiptera; family Achilidae; genus Catonia; species Catonia carolina. The sequence goes on from JAQMRL010000012.1 coordinate 25,309,124, forward strand.
TTGTACTACTTGTGTGGGATACAGCAGCTGATTGGTAGTACAACTCCTGTATTCCTTGGGGGGATTACGTTAATTAGCTGGATCGAATACAGCTTGTACACATAAAGACGCGATGTGGCTTCAACGCGCACATTAGGCGTATAGCTTAGCTCGTTATTTATAGGTACAATGATAAGGATGTTTGAATACATAAATATAAGAAGGAAGATAACTCTATCAGGTATTAACTTGGTACTTACAAGTTTTGAGTGCGTAGATTGCTGCGTCGGTTCGTTATTACACACACTGATGAAATTGTCACTTAATACGGCTGCAGGCCTGCTTGAATAGTCCAACATAAGAGTTTGCAGAAATCACTTTAGCACTGAAATCGTTCGAACAGTTTTAACATTGATAGAGTTTAGGAAGGCACATAAGGAAAATGCAGGATATCGCTACAAGTTTACACATGAATCGCTAAGTTCGTTAATTGAATGTACGCCCGTTAAATGTATTTTAGTAGCTAATTGCAATAAGCCCGTGGCTTCGAATTGCACGTTAACCGGGGCCGTAAATGCATACTTATACGGCGACAACACTTGAGAGATGCGAATGGCGTTATGCTTGGTGACGCCTCGGTGGCGTCCGTTGAGATAGGAGACGATACAGTCCGATCAGAATGAAAGCGTGACTTACAGTGAGAAGGACTCGGGAAGAAAAGGAACATGGCCGGGAGTGAAACATTAATAGAATTTTGCTATTGGCGGAGAGCGGGCCACGTGAGCGAGAATCACACATGCGTAGAATTAATTAGTACAGTAATCAATACGAAATCAATATTAGGGATTTAATCGAGCGGGAAGATCATATTCTAGAATGATCGACGGCGCGGGGTATTTGAACTTATTGTAATACTGAACAACTTGTTTCCATATTATATACATATATTTTTATTTTATTACTAATAAAATTATAAAAACCACCAGAAACGGTCAAAGAATGAGTAAGAGCACTTACCAATTGAGAAGTACTTTCGTGGATTTACCACATCATCAGCTTATCACAATACCTCAAATTAGACAATAACATTTATTTTGTCAGAGATCTAATCCTCCTCTCTATGTCATAACAATTACAGGGATCTAGATTCCTGTAATTGTATAATTTTAAGTATTGCTACGAGCTTTCGATGTGGTAAAGCCACGAAAGTACAACTCAATTGGGAACTTTTTTTAGGCCTACTTTGACAGCTTCTGGTGTCTTTTAATCATTTTATTTAAATCTTTTTTAAATATTCATTGAACGGTGGATATACTATTATGTTTACCAAATTACGAGCAATATATATTTCTGTACAGCATGTTACTTGTAACAATTTTTTATAAAATGAGGAAAGTATTACGGTTATGAAAAAGGACCTATGGATCAAGTTTCAAAAATTCCTTGTTTTCGAAAAGAAGTTGAAGAAGAAGGAGAAGGATGTGGAGGAGATGAATGAGAAAGTGGAGAAAGACGAAGAAAAAAATAAGGATAACAACGAGATGAATGAGGCGGTGGTGGACATTGAGTACGGGTGGAGAAGAAGTAGAAGGAGAAAAAGAAAACGAAGGATAAAGAAGACGAAAAGGAGAAGAAAAATTTATAGGAGAAAATGAAGTAGAGGAAGAAGCAGGAGGGGAGAAGAAAAAGGTAGAAGGAGGAGAAAGAGGAGAACGAGAAGAAGAGAAATAACAAGAGTAAGAGAAAGATATAGAAAATAAGGAAAAGAAACAAGCGGAAAATGAATGAGGTAGAATAGAAACAGGAAGTGTGGAAAAGTGAGTGGAGGGATGTGGTAAAGGATTAGGCGGAGGAGTAAGTGGAGACGAAGGTGTTGGAGAAGAAGTAGGATGATGATGATGAAGAGAAGGTGAAGTAGTAGGTGGTGAAGGGAGAGAAGAAGAAAAGGAAAGGAAAAAAGAAGGTAGTGGATAAACGAAAAAGAAGGTTTATCGGAATTCATTTATTTTTATAAATTTGTTAATGGATAATTAGTTTTGTAACTTTAGATAGCTCCATTCCAAAATTATTTTGGAATGTATCTTAAGTTACAAATATTTTCTTTTCACTGTGTATTGTATGATTGTTAACACATTTAACTTAAAGATTTTTGTATTTATTTTTGTTTCAGGTAAGATACGTTCAATAATAATAATGCATTCTGTTCAAAAAGTAAGTAGTATATACATATTACAATGTTATTTTAATAATTAATTCTAAAGTACATTTAAAAATTTATGTGTTTTTTAAGTAAAAATATTTGGTTGTATGGTACCACCCATTCGTCATAATCCTGTATCGTAAACCGTAACAACAAAATGGCCTCCGGTCGCCTGTCTGGAAACTAACAACTGATTTCGTTTTATCAGTTTTCAAAAATATTATGAACTATAGAAAAATAAATAAATGGTTTAATATGACAGACAATTCAGCGTATACTGGACGGCGTACAGCTGTACACATGGATCCCGCCGTATTAACCAACCTGAAAATACGTGTATCTACTACTGTTTTCTATCCATTTTTTTTACGGTAAATAATTTCACTTCATGCAACATTTTATAGATTTATTTTAATATAGTCTATACGAAATTTTAATAATACAAATTTGTGCTTCGTTTTTACGGAAAAATTTTAATGAATATTTTTACTTAATATAATTATTTATTTTCTTGTGTTATTAATTAAATTATAAATGGTTGCCATATTTTTGCTTACCCTGAATGCATTAGAAACTCATTAAATGTTTACCTATAAAGTCAAGTCTTTCTTTCAGCGCTGAGCGCAGTAACGCGGCTGTCAGAAGCCAATGTTCTGTTAAATGATATTTGTACACCAACCTACAAACGACACATTTATCAAAATCATCCATTTTTAAAATAAATTTTATGCACGTAAAGCTTGAAACTTACTATAAACAAATTTAACAATAAATAGAGAAAATTACCTAACTTTATACACGAAATCCTGTCGCCACACTGTTAACATTGACCATGATTATTGGAAATTAAATATCACCAAATTTTTAAATTAAATTTTACGTACGAAAAGCTTGAAACTTACAATAAACCGAGGAACCAAACTTTATACACGAAATTATGTCGCCACACTGAATTGTTATTTATCATTCTATGGTGATTCAGCATGATGATTAAACTGGGCTATGTTTAGACTGCGTACTATGTGGTACAAAAAATACAAACTGTGTACACTGAGACGTGATGTTTTTCAAAAAAGGGAATAAAATCCGTCCTATCATTCTATCTCTCTCACACGCTATGTGCAGAGCTACCGGCCGGGCAGTATACGTAGGTCCAAGTCGGTAGGTTGAGGCAACGAGGTGGCATCCTGGTGTATGTGCGTTATCTCACAGCTGACTTCGCGTAATTCAACGTCAAATGTAATGATATTTTATACAATGATTTTTAAATGTAATGTATAATGATTTTTTTGTGTTTGAAAATTTGTATTTAAATAATGATTTGTTAATACATTTCAAAAATTATGTTTCTTTTAAAAGCAAAAAATATATCTGGTTGGATGGTACCGCTCATTCGGCTTAATCCCATATCGTCAGAACGTAAAACAAGATGACCTCCCGGTTGCCTGTCAAAGAACTCACAAGTAACTTCACTCCATCAATTTTCAAAAATTATTATTTGTTGTGAAAATAACAGTACATGCGTACATATTTTAATAAAATTCAGATTTATATTTTTAGAATAATAAATAAATGATTAAGGCCTATCATAATTGACGATTCATGTCGGTATGTCAATTCAACGAGATGGCCTCCCGTGCATGTTCCATAATTTCACAGTTGACTTCGAGTGATTAAACTTCAAAAATATGTAATTTTTTTTTTTAGAAAAATGTCTTTAAAATTATGTAAGTGTAAGAATCGACTATTTACTATTAGTTCATTAGGTTTTTTTTATTAAATTTATTATATTTTCAGTTTGTAGTTTTTAAACAATTGTATTTTTGTTTGCCTGTAGTAATGGTACAACTGCGTTGTACATATTCCTAAATGACCAATTACTAAATTTTATGAGCGAGTATGAATGTAATCCCAATAGAAAATAAAAAAATTCTGGTGTGAAACACTCACACAACTTTCTCTTACCAATGTGAATAATTAATAATATAACCTAACATTAGTAATAAAACATTAGAAACAAACAACAACAGTAATCTCAATAAACATAACCTAATTTTAATCCCAAGTGAAAGACGCAAAATGAAAATCAATTTTAGTTTGGCTTAAAAGTTCAGAAAATCTCTCTTTTACGCTAAACCAGGCTCTGTAGAGAAGAATGCTCTAATTAAAAGTTGTTGATCTTTCAATTTCCTATAAATTTGAGGTTACACGTTCATCGTAAAATGCATGATAAACCTGAAATTTTAAAAAATCGATTTTTTGCACGTTTTCGTGAGAAAAAAACAAAAATTCGCTAATTACCTCTAAACTAAGCGTTATAGAAAAAACTGTTTGAAATATTAATAATAGATAGTTGTTGGATTTTAAATTCTCTGCAACGTTCATCAAATAAATTTTTGCACTAAAATTCATATTAAAGCTGCAATCTTAAAAAAAAATGTTTACGAGAAAACAGCCTCCCGAAGAATTTCAGCAGACTTGGCGTCTACCCTATCTTGTAGAGCATAAAATATGTAGTAAATGAGGCGATTTTTAAAAAAAACTTAGAAGGGGATTTTTGAGTAAATTGGAAGAAAGTTTAAAATAACACGAATAAACTACTACTTCCGGTTGACCGATTTTGATGAAAATGTTTGTATCGGGTTCGGTAGTGGTATCTAACTTAAATTTTAAGTTTCAACTTCGTACGGTGTTCCGTTCTTGAGATATTTTGTTCACACACACACACACACACACACACACACACACACACAGTCTAATCGCTAAAAACACAGTCCGGTGAAACCTCGATTTCGAAAAATTGACATGAAAACAATACTTTTCTTCCTATTTATTCATATAGGCAAAAAAAAGTAATAAATGTTATTAAATAGCATTTTACATTCATTTAAATAATATATTTTATTTATTTTGTTAAATGTTTTAACTCGTAATAATTACGAGTTTATGAATATAGTGTTCATTCATTAATTTAAATAATCGTGATTTCAAGCTGTTGATTTATGAAGAAGTAGAACCATATTTTGGTGATTTTTATCCAGACCTCGTAGTGCAAAGACCGTTCATGTATATAACGGCCCAAGGCCGTTTTCGAATTACTTAAGTAACAAATTTAATGTATCAAAATACGCAATAGAGTTTAAACATTTAAAAATTATATTCAAAGATTTTATTACGATTAAACCAACCTAAGTTATAATTTACTTGACTTTTATTTACTAATTGAATTATTTTTTATTATAAGGTTTTCAGGTGCTGTAGGCTATACTTTTGTATGTTCTTGTAACATTAGTCACTTAAGATGAAAGGTAATAATTTTTCAGGATATTGTAACGATTAATGGAAACGATTAGAAAAATGTATTAAAATTTTACGGACACCTGTTATCCTGTAAATTGATAACAACCGGTTGAGAAATCAAATTTTTAAGACACTAAACAATAGACCGAAAGTGTCAAGTAAAAAATTAATAAAAAAAATAAGAATAACGTAAATTGTAAGTAATAAAGTAATAAAAATCTGGTGTGAAACACTCACACAACTTTCTCTTGCCAATGTAAATAATTAACAATAAACCTAACATTATTAATAAAAAATTAGAAATAAACAATAAACTAACCTCAATAAACATAACCTTATTTTAATCATGAGTGAAAGACGCAAAACGAAAATCGAACTCAGTTTGGCTTAAAAATACGGAAAATCACTCTTTCGCGCTAAATTAGGCTCTGTAGAGAAAAAATGCCACTAATAAAAGTTGTAGATCTTTTAATTTCGTATAATTTGATTATAGACACTTTTGTCATAAAATGCATACTAAGGCCAAAATCTTAAAAAAATCGACTTTTCATACGTTTTCGTGAGAAAAAACATAAAACCGCTAATTACCGCTAAACTAAGCGTTATACAAAAAAATGTTTGAAAAAAAAGTTGTAGAATTTTAAATTCTCTACATTTTTTATTATATAAATTTTTGCACTATAATACATATTAAAGCCGTAATCTTAAAAAAAAAAACACTTTCTTACGTGAAAACAGCCTTACCAAGAATTTTAGCAAACATCGCGCCTACCCTATCTTGTAGAAAATATAAAATTGAGTAAAACCAGGCGATTTCAAAAAAAAAATCGTAGGACCAGTTTTAGAAAAAATTGCCAAAAAGTGAAAAAATTACACGAATAAACTACTACTTCGGTTAACCGATTTTGATTAAAATGTTCGTGTCGGGTCCGGTAGTCGTATGTAACTTAAGTTTCAAGTTTCAAGTTCGTACGATGTTTCCGTTCTTGAGATATTTTGTATACACACACACACACAGACCAATCGCTAAAAACATGTTTTTTTGGGTTCAGGGGGTCTGAAAACGTGTAGATCCGGTGAAAACTCGATTTCGAAAAATCGACGTGAAAACAATACTTTCCTTCCTATTTATTCATATAGGCAAACGCACTCTGATATGTG